>JAJOOO010012267.1:0-15749 GCA_029582685.1 Solanum piurae | reverse complement strand
AATTAATTCGCGGTGAAACTTGATGAAGTAAACCTCCCAGGGGTGTAAGTAACATATTTCAGAAGTTAGAGGGAGTTTAAACAATTTCAAGTTTTTGGTGATTATAAAAAGATGAGCTAAATTCTACGGTAGTTATCCATTATTAAACAAATGCCTTAAGAAACAATAAATAATAGGGTAATATTATATTACAATTTAAATATATTAAATTTAATGCTTTGGAAAATATATTAAATATTGAATAGTATCTAATAGTAAGGTAAAATAGAAACAAATAGATAAATAATTTATTGATTTTCAAATTAGATAAGTATTGTTTGACATCTATTTTTAGTACAGTAGACAAATAAAAATGGACGAAAGAAGTAATTGATATCTTACCGTTTTCTACAACCGCGCGAAGCGCGGATAAGTTCTCTAGTTAATTAATAAAAAGGGGAAATTTATCTTAATTTGTTTATTCACTCTCTAAAATAAACTAAACTCAATAACCAAAAAAAATACATAAAACTCAAAACCTTTAATAGTAAATTAGATTCTTGGGCCTTAATAATGTTGGGGCCTAAGCGTTGTGGTCTGGCTGGCCCGGTATATATTGATAACTTATGTTTGTTTGTTTTTAGGGAAAATTGTATATAATAGCAAACTATTAAATCAAATTAAATGCTATAAATATAGTTTGATTTAATTGTACCTCATAGCAAACTGTTGCTATTTCACCTCTCTCCTGGTGAATCTCGCTCGCCACTCTCGTTCTCTCCCTCACCTCTCTCATTTTTTATGCAAACGCAAGTGTATAAAGTGTGTTTGTGTTTGTATAAAGCGAGAGAAAATTGTATATATACATATATTTTCATTCCCCTCTCTCCCCTCTCCCAGATCTCGCTTGCCACTCTCCCAGATCTGGCTCTCTCACTCGCCTCTCTCACTTTATACAAAAAATGCAAATTGTATAAAATGCGTTTGTGTTTGTATAAAGCGAGAGAAAATTGTATATATACATATATTTTCGTTCCCCTCTCTCCCCTCTCCCAGATCTCGCTTGCCACTCTCCCAGATCTCGCTCGCCACTCGCCTCTCTCACTGTATACAAAAATGCAAATGTATAAAATGCGTGAAAATTGTATATATACATATATTTTCGTTCCCCTCTCCCAGATCTCGCTCGCTCACTCGCCTCTCTCACTTTATACAATTGATCTTTTTGTATATGTATACCAAAGCAGATTATACAACTGCTTTCTTTTGTATATGTATAGCAAAATATACATATTTATGTTTGCTATGGAGCGCAATTATGCAAATTTTGCTATAACATACGAATATGAATTTTGTGTTTGCTATATGTGAAAGTTGCTCTTGTTTTTATGAGATTATAAAATGCTAATTAACAAAAAATATATGTAAAATGTCTCCTTTTAATGACGATTATCAAAATTCTATATTATATTAATCGTATTCAATATAAGTTTTAAAAATAAGGGCTCTAACCATATTTTGACTCGTTATCAATACAAATTGACATTCAAAACAAGTAAATGTTCGATCGAAAGGATTTCAATTACTTTTTTAATATATTATTTTTATTCAAGAAGTTTGACCTTCTCTAATTTATTTGTTTTCTTTATTACACTTGCATTTTCTCTGGGGACTTAGATTCAAATTTAATTTACCTCACGATCGAGAAAAAATAGACCAAATATAGTATTAGAAATGCTGAATTTCATACAAAAACTAAAAAACTACTCAATCCTATTCATTTGATAATGATTCTTGACATTATGCAAACAAAAATATAGAATAAATAAATGGGCGACTAATAATTGTAACAAGATTTAATCCCTAATTTATCTGTCAAAAACACTAGAGGAATAGGTGGTCTTTCACTATTGGATGTAATCAAGCACTATTATAAGTTAGGAAAGGGAAAGGGACAATCGATGGATATTTAGTGAAAATATTACTATAAAAAGCTATAAAAAACATATTGATATAATAACAAAAAGACACAACTAGCTAACCTTAGTATAATACAAAAAATTGATGGTTTAACCCTTGCATCGTTTGGTAGCTGAATAGAGTTATGCAGATATTAATAATGTAGATATTAGTTATGTAAGTTTTAATTATACATGTATTAGTCATATATGTATTAGTTATGAAGGGTTTAATTATGAAATATTTAGTTATACATGTATTAGTTATGTAGGATTTAGTTATGCAAAGTTTAGTTATACATGTATAGTTACGTAGGTATTTAGTTATGTAGAGATTACAATACATTAATGAGCTAATTTTTATTTCTTAATTTCAAAAAATAATTAGTGAGCTTATATTTATTATAACCACTAAAATAACCAACTATATAAATAACACATTAAAATTAAATAGATATCAATAGTTAAAAACAATAAATTAAATAAACAAATAACTAAAATTAATTAAGTAATTTGTATTCAATATGATTAAGCAATTAAGTAATAGTTAATTTAAATTTAAATAAATATCTATGAGTGAATATAGAGGGTTGGAACCAATAAAAATTTGTGTTGGAGTGATAATTTTTCTTTTATTCATAATCAAAGATCTCAAGTTCTAGTTCGAGTTCGAGTCCCCCTATGTATGAGTTGTATTTGTCACTTGTTTCAATTTCTGCCACTAGACCAACGACTTACTCCGTTAAAAATTTCCAATAAATATCTTTTATATATTTAATGAATTTTCAATATAAATATAAAATCGACAAAAAAGTCATTAAATTCCCAAAAATTCACAACCACTTGGACCGCCCTTGCCTCATAGTTTTGCTAAGTTATTATAATGATATTTACTTATGATTATACTTAATAAAAAATTATAAATTTCAAACTCCAAATCCATCCTAAAAATCACATGTTAGTTGGAGATTATAGAGGAGGAAACTTGGTGAGGAGACTAATAATTCAGAAGAAGCCAAGATTTGTTAGAATGAATGAATGAAGTAAAAAGGATTAGGTGTTTAGTTTTTGTCCACAACATGAAAGACCAATATGAAGTACAGAGAGGTGCAATCCCACAAAACAAATTGAGTACTCACTACTCACTTATTTTCAAGATTTGACCCCTCAAATTTCCAGCTAGGAGCTTTAATACCAAATGTACTTATATTCCATCAATCATTTCTACCTACTTCAACACTTATGTTTACTAACTACAACTAATGAACTTGCAACCTGTTTTCTTGTCTACAGGATGTTTCTTTGGCTTTTCCAATTCCTTTATATGATATTTTGTTACAAATAATCAAATATATTAAATGATATTTTATTACAAATAATCAAATATATTAAAGTAAGTTATAATTACTTTTGATGATTGACAAACAACTATACAAGAATCAAATCTTTAGTCGGTTTCATGGAGAAATTGTATTCAACGCACAGAGTTAAAGAATCAAGTCCTTTAAGTTGCTCAGAAGTTGCAAAATTTTGGAATTTGACGGGCCATGTCGGGCTAGTTCATATTTTTTGTGGGCCAAAAAATAGTTGGCCCAACCCACTAGTACGTGGTCTGCTGACTGTGCCAATTTTTTAAAAAGTATATTCTTTTAATATTATCTAATTAAATTATAAACATAAACACCAACAAGACATCTCATTTTCATCTACCGTTTATATGCAAATATCAATTAGTTAAACATTAAAAAATAACTAAATTTAAGAACTACATATAATATTTAAACGTACAAAAAAAATATTATAAGTTTGAGAAAAATCATGCAACCAGTTTCGAGTAGCTACAAGTGTTTGAATATTTTCATGATGGATGCAACTTCTATGCTTGGTGAGCACACGTCCACCAATGCTGGATGATGATTCTGATGAAACGGTAATAATAGAAGTATTAAGCACATAACATTTGATGATTCAAAATTTTAATATTTCAAACTTTAAATAGCGTCTGAGTTTGAACTTTTGTTATTATAGTGGCTATTTGCGAAAGTTTCTCTTAATAATACTTTATTGTATTTTTAATTATTTTTTTATTTAGCCCACGGATCGGCCCAACCCATATTACTTAAGTTCCACAGATCGGTAGACTTATTTGAGTCGGGCTAAAAAATCATTTTCTTAAATGGACTTCAAAAATCTTAACTCAACCCTATTGAATCATAAGTTGGGCTCAACTGGGCCAACGGACCTAACCCATATTAACGACTCTATTCCTTTCATATTTATACTGACATATTTCTCCATGATTCCTCCACTTAACTTAATTACAAAATTAATTAATTGATTAGCATTAAATTTTGACAAATGACATAATCATAAAAGACCTATTTTATTTATTTGGTCGGCCCCGAAGACATATTTAATCCCACACGCATACTCACCCTCCGATTCTTGTTTGCGGAAAGGTAAATATTTTTGGTAAAAAACGTAACCAATTTTCTCCTTTCTTTATCTGATTTAGGCCACACCCACATTTAAGAAAACTCCACACCCTAGTTGAGTATCTGTACTTCATTTTTTTTCTCCCTCTCAAAAGGGATACGTGCACAATAACATATATTGACGAATCTAAGATTTTAAATTTATAAATATTCTTTTATTTTAATAGTCGAGGAGTCAAGAATTTCACTACAGGATACACACTTATCTACTAGATTACTATCTGTTACGTATATTTTTTTGTGGAACGGGAATAGAAAGACAAATATATTTAGACATGTGTCACATCCGTAGGACCTGACGGAGTCCGTTTGTCGTCACGTGCCTTATGGCGTTCCCCCCACGCTCGTTAGCTTTTGTCCCTCAAAGGACACCGTTCACTACTTTTTGTCTTTTTCCCAACAAATTTGGCAATAAATCAACACTTTCGGGGCCATCTCATAAATACCCCATACTTTAAGTCCTCATCCCCGAAACCTAGCAATTTGCTAAATATTAGTACGTGGGTCCTACCTTCCCTCACCCAAAACTTTATTACTCCTTTAACCCCTCAATTTGTCGTTTATCTCCTCTACCACCCTGCGTACTTTAGTGCTTTCCCCTTTCTCCTTGCTATCTTGCGCTCGAATCCTTATCCTTCACCTCCCCCTTCATTTTCTTGTTTGCTGATAATAAGCTACCCATTTATTTCTCTTGTCGTTGTTTGGGGTTCATTAATGAGCTGAAGGAACAGTTTGTGGAGAGGGAGATGAAAGTACTACTGTCAAAGACAGAAGCTTTATTGTTGTTGGGGTTTTTCATGGAAATGTAATCTGTTTGTTCTTTCTTGGTTTTGTTTAATCACTTTTTTTTTTCTTCCACCAAATCAAGAAAAAAGAGAAGCGCTGTCTATGGCAAGAAATAATGAAGCTGTTGCGAATGAATCCAAGAGTGAATCTAAGGTACTCTCCTTTTTTCGTGTTTTCTTACTCTGATCATCAAATTAATATCTGTCGATTCATGGGTTGGCTTCAAGATTTTGGTTTTTCCCTTATGGCTATGTTTTGGAGTGATTTTGTAGAGGTTTTGTCACGAGGATTTCGAGGGGTAGGGTTGTGTTTACTCTGAATTTTGAAATTTGGTACTTTTGAAAGGATGTTTTTTTTTTTTGCTTCTATTTTTGGTCTATCAGTGCCCTGTACCCCACAAATTTTACTTGTTTTTACAGGAAAAATGAGTGCCTATTTGTGTAGATTTTGAATATGTATACCTTGGTAGTGTGGGTCTGGAGTTGCTCTAATTGTTCCCCTAAAATTTAAAAACCTGCCCTTTTGTATGATGGGTCTGAATCATGTTTAGCTATTCCTCTTTTAGTATGCTGCACTGTCTTGTGTATTATGGCATATGTATAATAGTTTGGCTGATAGCAGCACGTTCTAGTGTTATTTACAGTAGTTCTGCTGTGTGTGTTAGATGTAAATTAAGGTTATTGTTATGCATAGTGCAGGTTTATCATGGCTTTTATCACTTCGAATTGTACAATTTCTGAATTTTTACCTCTGTTTTCTTACAGAGAGTGGTTCCGCTCAATACATGGATCCTAATTTCCAACTTCAAGTTGTCTTACAATCTTCTCCGTCGCCCTGATGGGACTTTCAATCGTCACTTGGCAGAGTTCCTTGACCGCAAGGTTCCAGCGAATGCAAATCCAGTTGACGGAGTTTTCTCTTTTGATGTTGTCATTGATCCTGAAATAGGCCTACTTAGCCGTGTCTATCGCCCTTCTTTTGAGGATGGAGCTTCACCGAGTATAATTGAACTTGAAAAGCCTGTGACTGCTGATGTTGTACCTGTCATAATTTTCTTCCATGGTGGAAGTTTTGCACACTCTTCTTTCAATAGTGCTATCTATGACACACTTTGTCGTCGCCTTGTTGGCATTTGCAAGGCAGTTGTTGTGTCAGTTAATTACAGGCGAGCGCCTGAAAATCGTTATCCTTGTGCTTATGATGATGGATGGACAGTTCTTGAGTGGGTTAACTCAAGGGAATGGTTGCGGAGCAAAAAGGACTCGAAGGTTCACATATACTTAGCTGGAGATAGCTCTGGTGGTAATATTGTTCATAATGTGGCTTTCAGGGCAGTAGAGTCCAACATAGAAGTGTTGGGAAATATACTGCTGAACCCTATGTTTGGTGGACAAGAGAGAACAGAATCAGAGAAGCGATTGGATGGAAAATATTTTGTCACACTTCAAGACCGAGATTGGTATTGGAGAGCTTATCTTCCCGAAGATTCAGACAGGGACCATCCTGCATGCAACCCATTTGGTCCAAATGGTATAAACCTCAAAGGAGTTAAGTTCCCAAAGAATCTTGTTGTTGTCGCAGGCTTGGACCTTGTTCAGGATTGGCAGTTGGCCTATGCTGATGGGCTTAAGAAGGCTGGACAAGAGGTTAACCTGATATATTTGGAGAAGGCAACAATAGGGTTCTACTTGTTGCCAAATAATGAACACTTCTACACTGTCATGGATGAAATAAGTAGCTTTGTGAGTTCTGACTCTTAGTAGATTTAACCTTGTCAAAAGTAGGATGCTTGAAGACGCTTGATGTTTTATTGAAGTTAGTTCCTAGCCTATCAACCGTTTGAAAGATTGTATAGCATCATCAATTACTTCCTTATTGGTCATGCTATTGCTTGGATTCTGCTCCATTGGCTGGGTTGGTTGTTGGAAGCGGAAAACCTCAATTATGTAGCTGGATCTGTGTTATATTTATTCCAGGTACAAGGAGTGTCTGGATATTGGTTGTATATTTTGGTAGCTGCGCCAAAGGTTATAGTCATCTTGTCTTTGTCTAGCAGATGTGCTGATTTACAGCTAACCTTTCCCATGTTAGCCTCCATAGTAGAGGGGGTAAGTCTGGTGCTGATCCATCAGGGGACCGGTGCCTTGCTAATGTTATATAGCTGATCATACTATTATGCTTCACGGATGAACATCCTAAATTGTGAAGTTGTATAATATATCTAGAATTATATAGAACTATGTTTGCTTCCACGCGTTATCATGGTCTTTTTTCGTCACCCCTTGGTTTGTTTTCTTTGTTATGTTCTTTGTCACTTCCTTGACCTTCAATATGTACATCCTTAGATCACTTGCTACATTTAGAAGATATGTTTGCAAGTACTGTTTCTTTTCTTAAGGAACATATTGAGCATATGTAATTTAGCATGCCTCAATTCTTTTAAGTGGAATGGTTCTTAAGTGTTTGTTGTTCTCTTGCACATGAACTGATGTCGTATGAGGTCTTTCTATATTGCAATGTTGGCACTGTTGAAGCCTGAAGGTGCTAGAGAATAACAGTCAAATACATGAGGTGATTTTTTGTTGGTTAACTGGTTATAGCCAACTGGAAATGTTACTTCTAATGGTATATTTGAGTGAAGTTCTGAAAAAATTATAGTATTTGAATGTAAGTAGTGCGAAGGTGTAACCTATTCGTCAATAAAATGAGTGAAAATCATACTCCCTCCGTCCCTTTTTAGTTGTCCACTTTAGATATGACACACATATTGAGATAACAATAATTAGCATAGTGAAGTTACAATTTTACCCTTATTAATTATGGTTTCAAAAAGGATGAATTAAAACTTAGAAATTTTCAAGAAGTTTAAATGAGGGTATAATAGGAATTTTTTTTTTGTCCTTTCTTGATTTGTCAAAATGGACAAGTAAATAGGAACAACTAAAAGAGGAAATATGGGCAAGTAAATAGGGACAACTAAAAGAGGAAATATGGACAAGTAAATAGGGACAGAGGGAATACTAGACTGTATGTTTGGCCATAGATTTTGGCTCAACCAAAAAAATTTCAAAGAAGTGTTTGTCTATCAAATTGAACCATTATTTCAATTATAACTGCAAAAATAGGTATTAGAAATTTTCAAGTTTTTTTTTTTTTTTGGAGTTCTTCACTCAAAACTTCAATTCTGTTGGCATGTTCAAACATAACTTTAGCTACGAATATATTTTTCTCCTTCAAATCTTAAACCAACTCGATTTCAAATGTCACCTCAAATTCCAGCATAGACCAAGAAAAGATGACTTTTTTTTTCTTCATATGTCTAAGTTTTTGTGGAAACAGTCGGTAATTAGTATTTGGTGAATTTATCGAGGTTTGCGTAAGCTATCTCATACGCTAAAATGTTATATGTACCAAAAAAATGAATATATCCTCAAATTTTTGTAAATGGTATGTGTATACCCCTCGTTATATTTTTAGGATACCAATATCCTTACCGTCCAAATTTTAGAACATATGTCTTTAAACTAACGGTGATACACGTGTCTCAATCTTAAGCGTCGATCTAATATTTGTTAAATTTCCTACCCAAAATTAAAAGACCCACCCAAATACATAATACCCACCCAAAAACCCCCAAATCAATAATTCTCTTAATTTTAGATGGTACTCCAACCCCAAAAACCCTTCTCTTCTCATTTTCCTCTTCTCCCCAAACAAATTTCAGACAAATCTAACCCTAATACTAAACCAAATTCTAATCCTAGTATCAGTGCTTGTGTCAATCCTACGATGACCTTCTTCTCTACACGACAAGAGAAAGATTATAATATCCATTTCAGTTATTATTGGCCTTAAACCGTCATATGCACAAGATGTAGTGGACAAAAGAGTTGAGGTTTAATGGTCGTTGGACACAAGATGTAGTGGACAAAAGAGTTAAGGTTTAATGGTCGTCGGACACAAGATGTAGTGGACAAAAGAGTTAAGGTTTAATGGTCGTTGGATAAAATCTAATACAAAGGTTGTGTGAAGTCTTTCAACAGTGCTTCCGGTGAGATTTGATCATGTATAATGATGGTAATGAGTAAATAATTTATGGGTCAAGAAACATGTGAGGAAGTTGAGGAGAAGATGGAGGATGTAGTGTTGAGGATGATTCTGGGGATGAAGATGGTTGGATGGGTCTTCCTCTCATGAAGTTGATGAGAAATTGGAGGATTTAGTGTTGATGATGATTTGGGGATGAAGATTGGGGGAAAGATGCTGTTACTTAATTTGAAATTAAATGAATTAATTTGGGAGATTTGGGCTAATATTTTTGGGTTGTGGGTTTTTAGATTAATTCGGGTGGATTTTTCAATTTTGGGTAGAAGTTTAACAAATATCGGGTCGGCCGTTAAGATTGAGATACATGTATCATCGTATGTCGGGTCTGTCGTTAAGATTTGGATCGTGGAATATTGGTGTCCTAAAAATATAATGCGAAAAGTTTGGTGTATATTTGTCCTTTTTATAAAAAAGAAGAAGCATAAATACATGTGTAGAAACAGTAGTGATTTGAGAATAGAGACAAAATAAGCAGTCTGTCTTTGGTGACCTTTATGAATCTAGTCCTATAGTGTCAAACTGGTGAAAAACTCACTGGCAAAACTGCTTCTTTGCTCCCCCTTCCCCTTTCCAGCCAATTATTTAGTTTAAATATGGCACAAGATGTGCCATTTTCTTTTATATAATTTGAGTAGATTTTGCTAACATGTTTTGTTTTTAAAACCATTTACCTGTTAAAAAAAATAATACTTAAGAGAGATTTAACACAAAAATAAACAAAACGAATTGACTGGTCATAGACAGAGATTTTGGAAATATGAATATAGATATTGACTTGTTAGAGGCAAGAGTGGAGTTGGCGGTGATTGCTATTTGGATGTATTGAAGGGGACCAATTTTCATAACCAACAAAATCAATCAGGCGAACTTTTGTTTTTTTCTTTAGAAACCAAAGTCTGTATTTTTTAGCAAAAAAGAAGGTGACATCTGTACACGGGTCTTACTCATATTTTAGTAGGGCTAGAGAGGTTGTTAAGAAAAAATGTGTTTCATAACTCATGGCGTCAATTTAATGCATAGTTTCTTTTAGAATATTTGTGTCTAGTCAAACGATTTGTTTTATCTATTTTTGTGGGGTCATTTCATTAGGTAAATGTAAATGAAGTTGAAAATTACAGTTTGTAAGAATGGAAGTCATTGTCATATGGAATAGAGAAGGTGTCTGTCTAATCATGGATAAGGAATTCGAGTGTTTTTGTGTTAAAAGTAAAGGGAATAAATAATATTCGGACTATAGAAAAATGTTTGAAATTGGATATTAAAAAAACGGAAAGAATTCTTTACTTTGCAATACTCCTGTTGGAATACAATACTGATAACGATTTGTTGCTTATTACTATAACAATAATTGCTACTTCATGAATCATGGACAGTAATATATAGTTTCAAGTTTATTTGATTGAATGGTACAATTTGCCCTTCAATTCAGTTGATGTTTAATTCTTGCCCTTAGCAATCGCTAGATATAAGCTCTTTAAAAGCGCGCAATAGAACTTGTGGGAAATTACTTTACAAAGTCGTGACTATTTTTCAATTACAGACCCGTATAATAGCTACCCCGGAAGTCCGGAACATTTTTACCCTTTTTCTGGAATGTGGAGTATTGGGCTGTGAGGCTGAGGCCCAAGTTTCCTCCGCTACATGATCCTAAATAGATCTAGGCCCAATTCAAAACTCATGTATAAAGGAGAAAATTGTGTATATATATCTAGTGCTAATAATTAACGAAATATCAATCAATTTATAATAAATTCTCATAATACAAAATACGTTGAGATATCACATGTTATATCAACATACATGCATGTATGATGAAAATGACAAAAGGTTCCATCAATATTCACACTCATATTGTATAAATAAATAAATAAGATAATATCACTCACATCAACGTTCAGATGTATGCCAAATAGAAAAAGGCCAACAAAGTCATTATTGTTTTGTTATTATTATTGTTGTTGTTATCGTTCGAGAAAATTATAATATAGAATAGGTAATGGATCACATGCAATTAACATAAGAAAATATATTGTTTGGCTGTACTTTGCACACACACCTAGTAGAGTAAGAAAATATCAATAGCCAAATCATAACCTAGTTGACCTTCAAATTCGAAACCACATATGTTCAATGAACTCATAAATAAATAAATAAAGAGAAAATTATATCAACTTTAATTAAATAATTTGGAGAAGCAAAATTCAAAGATAAAGAAAATGAAATAGGGCTTCAATGAGTACATGTGGTCCTGAGAAAAAGACAACATAATCATAAAGTAGAAGAATTAAATTTTATAGTAATGCCAAGGAGCAACGGACGGTGCATCAAATCGAGAATATATATATATCTAACTTGTACCTTGATGGAGCATTACTACTATCCGTTCCTCGTCGCATTTTAACGGTAGTTTTAGCTCAAGAAATTTATCTTTTAAATAATCGCCACTTCAAGAATTTAAGAATAAATTGATAATTATATGCTTAACACCAAAGATATATATACAATATTTAAAAAAGAATAAATAGTCTCTCTTTCATTAACAAGATTACCAAGTACATATGGCGCACAACATTAAAAATTTCGTGTTTTGTTTTTAATTAATTTATTTTTTGTTTAGGAGGTGTGAAAGAATATAATATTATTAAAGGTTTGTTTCTTGATGGAATAATATGAAAGACTATCATATTTGTTTCAATTTGACATCACCTTAACTCGATTGAAACTATATTTTAAAGTTCCTTGATCATGCATATAATCAAGCTTTATTAAGTAGAGATGAACTTATTTACAATATTTCTAATAAAATTGAAGAAGATAGCTACACATAAACTACATTAATGGAGCCAAAGAAGTGAAGCTCGAAATATATCATGAACACTTTTTAATTAAACTTGCAATTAATTAAACATAATTAAATTCCACATAATTCATATTCCATATATCTCATCAATCAATATTCACACCACTGGAAATGATCCACCAGCATCCACGAATTGTTTCTCCAGCTACAAATTAATCAATTAATAGCAAAAATGAGTCCAAAACACCTTTTTCTCGATCACTAAGGTAAATTATTATACAATTAATTAATCATATATAGTTGAAAAATGAAAATCACCTTAAATAAAGTTTCAAGCTTGTTCTTGACAAGGGTGTACTCAATTTTTACTTGTTGCAAACATTTTAAGCACCTGCATTTAAATGATATTTCGCTTTTATTAATTTCAGTAACAACATATCTAGTGCAATTTTATAAATGAAGTCTATAGAGTGGAATGGTACGCAGATTTTTTGATAGATCTTAAAAGTTCAATTGAATCTGCCAAACAAAAAAGTTAAAACTTACCCTTCAACATTGCGGTCATCACAATAATTACGGAAGGAAATGCACACTCTTTGAACTCTTTGTGCACCAATGCTGTAAATTAAAAATAAGAGTTAAATTATGTACACTCGACTAATTAATTAATAAATATCTAAAGATAATTACAGATAGTGTAAATAAAAATAGGATTTATAATCATAAAAATAAAAAAATCTTAATATACAAAAATTATGTTGGAAATATTTACCTAGAGCTGCTACCTTTCAGCTGATGAACATGAGCATCCAGTTTCTTGAAGTCTACATTAGACTGATTGCTAATTTTTACAAACCAAAATTGAAAATTATGTTAGCTTGCTTACACCGTCGGTCTCAAGTACAAATAAAAGCAAAATCAAAGGTTGCACTAGCTAGGCTGACAGACAACGTAAAACTTGTCAATTCATGATGTTTATAGAGAAAGCAAGTACATAATTTTGTTTTTTCTACCTACTTCTCTTCCAGATTTGTATGTAAAACAAGGAAATTAAATAAATTAATTAAGGAGTTGTTAATTACTCACAGAGCTTTTGCAAGTTCATTAAGAAGCCTTTCAGAATCTTCAAAGAAAAGGGACACAACTTCCACCACAAAATCTGGATTGCTCTCATCTTGCAATTGCTGCAGTTGTATATACTGTTCATCCAGAATTTTCTTCTCACACCCCAAAAAGAAAATGAATAAAAAAAATCAACAAATCATAATAAAAGAAAAATCCGATGCACAAAGCATTTCGTACAGTCAGGTAGGATACAGAGAAGGAAAGGAATTCAGGGGTGTAATGTAAACGATCTATTACAGTATTCAAATTCGTGATCTATAGGTCAAACAAAAACAACTTCACTATAGAAAAAGTGTGAAATACATGGGGATTTTCCTAAGAATTAGTATGAAAATTTGTAGAAAACTTATTTTCTTGCAAATTTTCATACTAGTATCCAGGAAAATTCCCATATAATTCACCCTTTTCTTGTAGTACTTAAGTTGTTCCAAGACTCAAACTTATGGTAAAAAAAAAATGTTTTCTTAAAATACAAATTTAGAGGTTAAGATTTTACCTCATTGTACAAGGAAGCAGTGTACTCAGCTAGTTTTCTTTGGATTTGTTCCATGATTGTGCTATATCCACAATGACTTTCACTAATTTACAGTTTGCTATGCTATAAATGAAAATTGAAGTTATATATATAGTATATTACTTGTGCATGGAGTAATTTTTTTCCTACTATTTTTTTTCTTGGAAAAGCTACAGCAGGGGCACTCTTTTCTATAACAGAGAAGACTAAGTAGGCGTTTGGCCATGCGATACCATATCACGATATGGTATCGTGAGATGGAATCAGCGTTTGGATATGTGATTTTACGCTGATTCCATCTCATGATTCCATATCATGAGAGGTGATATCATATTCTCAAAAAACCATGATATGGAATTATATGGTGATTCCATATCATGATTTGAGATATTTTAATACAATAATTGATCCATGAGTTTATATTTTGTTAAAACAACCCCACATTTATATCTATTAACCATTTGTTTCATATGTAAATAAAATTTATAATCACATCATTACTTTTTAAAATTTATTATTCTCACCGACATAAAATTTATTATTCTCACCAAAATATAGTCACTTTAACGCACACCTCACGATTGTGGAGTGATAAAATCTTGAAGAGCCCGTGAAAGGTGTTTCATTTACTCAAATATATTGATGAGAAGTGAAAGTTAGGTTGAAAGTTAGATTGAACATCGATTTTGGCCTTGGTTTAAGGTAAAATTTCAATCACATTAACAAATTTATTTTATGGCCTTAATAAGTGCACATTTATGTTTTATGTGTAAGTTATTAGTAATTAGTTACATATTTCCTATCAACTTTGTTTAAAGAGATAATATTTATTTTATGACTTTGCATTGTCTTGGAAGCACTATTTTTATTACTCTTACAAACATTATTTTTATGAATTGCATTCTATAATGCTTCCAATTTATTTTATGTTCACTAAATTAATATTGATGTATTTTTTATTTGGTAGGATTGTGTTGGTACGATTGATGGAACATATATAGAAGGGGAGGTTCCTAAAGCGGTGCAACGAGCATATCGTAATTGCAAAGGAAGAACATCACAAAATGTCTTATGTGCTTGTGATTTTGATATGTGATTTACCTTTGTTGTTGGTGGTTGGAAAGGTACTGCACATGATAGTAAAGTACTTGAGAATGCACTTATTGAACCAACGTCACAATTTTCATTTCCGCCACATGGTAACTTTAAATTACATCCTTAAAATAAATATTATTTATTTACACAAAGCTGTCTCATTTACGTCACATATGCTTTTAGTAATTCTTTATAAAATATTTTTTGGTAGATAAATACTATGTTGTTGATGCTGATTTTCTACACACAAAAGGATTTTAGCTCCATACAAAGGACTGCGCTATCATTTGCAAGATTACCGAGGAAGTGAAAGAGAGCCTCAAAATGCCAAAGAACTATTTAATTATAGGCATTCATCTCTGCGCAATGTGATTGAACCGACTTTTGAAGCTTGAAAAAATAGATTTAGAATACTGAAACAACGCATGAACCATTATGATATTGATACACAAGTGAAAATTGTCATAACTTGTGCAGCGTTACATAATTATTTGCGAGAATACCAAAGTAGTGATGAAATATTTATGGTCTATGAATATGAAGATATAGTTGCGGAGGATATTGACCAACAAATGACTCAAAGTAACAATGTTGGTTCGTCTTCTCGGTCACATGATCGAGAAATGCAAGTTCAACGTGAGGAAATTGTCCGTACTATGTGGGAGGATTATATTAAAGACTAGTACACTACAATTTATGTTCAATTTTTTTTATTAAATTAAAGTTAAATGAAACAATTACTTAAGTGGAGAACAAATAACTTTGTAATAATTTATTATGCGATTTTATAATTTTTTATTTATTTGATAAGATTGAATAAACAATTGGGGCTATTTTAATAGTTTTACAACTTATGAAATTTTTATGTTTATGAGAAAATATACAACACA
>JAJOOO010012265.1:0-14997 GCA_029582685.1 Solanum piurae | reverse complement strand
TTGACTTATGAATTGTTCTTAAATTCATACATCAACATTAGCATATTAGTCGGATTATAATATTTTATATTAATAATAAATAGATTAAATAACTCATAATTTAGAAACAAAAAATTATACCTAAATAATAAAATTTGTAAGCTAATTTATTTAAATAAATTTATTAGTATAAATATAAAACATAAAATCAAGAAAATAAACAAAATGATTAAAAGGATTTGAGGGGGTATTTTTGTCTTTACCTAGATTAGTCCCATGGTATTAGAACTAATACCACCAAATGGAAGGTATTAGTTATACATCCTATAATACCATGAGGGTGTATAACTAATCCATGGATTGATTATACATAGACCCAAAATTCCTACCAAACATAATAGTAAATAATACCACACATAATACTTGGACTATTTCTTCTAATACTCCCTATCAAACGACCCTAAAAGTTAAAAAGCGAGTAGAAAAATATGCTATATGTTGTTTTCTAAATATGAAATATAACTTCAAGTTGAATTTTAAAATTTTCATGCCCAACACGATTCTCAAACAAAGTGAAATTATTTTGAAAAAAAAAGTGAATAATTTTTATGATGCGTCCTTAATATGTGGACATATTTGATGATTTTCTTTTAAAAAATTCAAATACATTATTTGAGTAAAAGCTACTCACTTTGACCGAACTCGTACATGAGTTTCTTCCCCATCTTATTTTCAAGTTTATAAATTTCACATTTTAAGAAAACTAACTGATTTTTTTTCTTACCTGACCATCAATTGATAGTTGAAGTGTGTTTTAATACGTAAATAATGATAATTTAGATAGAAAAATCAACCACTGATAGAAAAATCGCATAAAAATAATAATTCAGATATGTTTTTGACCGGTACAAATTACCCTTTTTTCCTCTGAGAAATAGGTGGACAGATTCTTTTGTACAAATTTATTTTTGGCTGCAAACAATTATTACACGAATTAATTTTTGATGATAAAAGGGGGTCACCTGCACCATAAATTACAAGTCCATTCATGTTAAAAGAAAACAAGTTTCATCATGGCAATGGGGGCTCACACATTGCTACAAATGACATTACCAATCAATGGCAAAGGAAAAGCACAAATTCACAATTGGAAAGAGAATCAAAAAGTCATACATCATCTTGACATTAAAAATAGGAAAAAAGGATAAATGTATCCCGAAATGCAGATACCATTCATTATACTTTTGGGACATTGGTGCCCCTGTCGTCCAAAAACTAGAGCATATATGTCATTCACTCTAACGGGAGACTAAATAGGGACATGTGACACAATTTTATCCGTCGATCCGATATTTAATAAATGTCGGATCGGTGGATAAAATTATGATACGTGTATGTTCATTAGTATAAAGGGTATATATGCTCTAGTTTTTGGACGGCAGGGGTACCAATGTCCCAAAAATATGACGGAATGTATCTACATACCATTTATGATAGTTTGGGGTATGTTTATCCTTTTTCCCTTAAAAAAATAAGTGATATTTAATTTATTTATTTTTAAAAAAAGTTTAAATTATGATCAAACGTGTATATAATACAACAACAAACTTAGTGTGATTCCACAAAGTCAGATCTGTGAAGTAGAATGTATGTATAACGATAATCAAAGTGTTAAAATATTACAAATATTAACTAAACTCAAAGGACAAAAGAACTACTAAAATAATACTATTTAAGCAAGACAACTCCACCTACATTGATTAGTAAGTTTTTCTTTTCTTTTATAACTTTTAAGGGTTCGTTGGTTGAAAACAAGTTATCTCACGATAAGTTATTCCACCATGTTTATAGAACAACTTATCCCATCACTATTACAAAAATGGTGAGATAAATAACCTAAGGATTACCTAATACCTCCAACCAAACGTGAGAAAAAATAATCTTATTTTTAATCCTGAAATTATTATACTTTATACCTCACACCAAACGATTCCTAACAATACAATGATGGTTTTGAGCTACCACTAGTATATTTCTTGAATATTTTGCTTACCAAGACTTCAGCTGATGAAAAAAAAAAACCTAACATATTTTGTTTCTGCTCAAATTTGCTGTCTAATCTTGCATGATTTTCATCGACTTCATTGACCATTAGACAACCCTCGGACGCAAGCAAGGTTCGAGACTCTTACTCGGTCGTCAAGGACAAAAGTGCATAAATAACCACTTGAAGGAACAATGTCTAAGACATAGTCAAAAATAACAAAGTATTTAATACTTAGCTGTGATACAATATAAATTCCATCCAAATTGACTATTCTCTTGAAATATTGATCTGATTTTTTGTTGAACCAGAAACGATCGATCACATATTAGCTCGATTTTATTGACTTCCTGAAGCGTTTCCAGAAAGAAATAACGTCTACTCGGAATCTATTTTTGAAAAATAATTCTTGATTAAGCCAGAAACATGCTTAGCTACCCATAATGAGCCAGCCTCTGTGCAAGAAAAAGAATGAGTAAAATTCTCTCTTTCTACTGCTAGAACAGCACCTGGTACCTTATTGGAGATCTGTAAGAACAAAAGTGACTATTAGATCAATATCAAGCAAGTGATTAGAAAATAACAGTGAATCCCACAGCTTTCAGTTGACATTTTCCTCGACAGTGATACGTAAACAAGTGAGACGTTAAATCTAGGCAACTCAAGTAGACAACTCGAGCCTCACGGGCCACTTGAATAAGCCTGATGATATCAAGGCAACTCAACTAGACTGCACACATTCACCCCATCACATTTGGGACATTGAAAATAGGATATATATACTCTAAAAGAAAGAGCACATAACAAGGACAAAATCTGTTTAATTGCACACATGTCAAGATAAACTGGTATTGTTTGTCCATCTTTACTTAGTAGTGTAAATCTCAAATTCTTCATTTTGACTCACAGCTTCACTTTGACTTGTATACTTCTTCAACATCTAATTTCACTAACAAATGAGTTAATCCACTTCCTAGTTCTTCGAAAATTGATCATATGACTATGGTTTCTAATAAGATAATCAAGTCATGGCAAGAGTTCACATCCATTTTTTTTTATATATAACCGTGGTGTCTGGGCCAACTAAGTATACAGGTACCAAGGCCAACTAAGTATACAGGTACCAGCTACCTCCCACCAGCACATGTATCGGGTAACTCTATCAATCAAGATTGAATAGATAAGAAGAAATCACGTAGTGTTTTTTTGCCTCCGCTAGGATCTGAACCTAAGACGTCATGGTTTTCGACCAACTTTCATTGACCACTAAGCCGTACCCTTGGGATGCAACAAGATAATCAGGTTGTTGTGGGAATTTACGTTCTTCAGCAACACCAATGGAATTTACAACTAGATACATCTAATTTTAATGGTATATGTATAAACGTTAATTTCAAGTTCATAATGTTATGGAGGGATCATTATATGATAAAAAGTTAAAACAATGAATAAACTGATAATGCTCATTTCTCTTATTTCCCAAATGCAGTAATTTCGACCATATTGTAGAATTGAAATAGAAATTCTAGATTTTATCCCCTTCTAGAAACTCATCAAATTGATTCTTACATCCTTCAACTATACATGAGCTCAAAAGAGCCAGACTCACAGCTTGTGCAGCAGATTCGAAATGGTGATAAAGCATAAAAAGTTTTAAGAATGCTGGTCATAGCCGGATCTAACGTTAACGTGACATCATAGACACAGTAAATCTGTGTAGAAAACATTGCAAATATAGAAGGGAAAAATCTTCTCAATCAAATAAACACGCAAACAGTATTTACCTCTTCATAGAGATCTAAGGGACCCCAGTGATCATCGACTCCAAACAAAAATGCCATCTGACTTTTCTTTTCCCTCATAAATGACCAATCAGGTACCTCAGAAAGCTAATACAGAAGGAGAAAGAACGCATAATTAGGATAGACAGAGAAAACTTCTACGGAAGATTACCAATATGCACGGTTTTGGGGCAGTTGAAAATTAATGTTTTTCTATGGGAGAATCCTGCCGCAGACTGTGGTCCAAGCTATTAGTTTGATATACATGATACATGCAGCTGTCGTGCAACAAAAATCACATGGTTTTTTCACCCTTTATAGAATATTTTGCATGAAAAATGTTCTGGAACAAGGTTGCTCGGACTCTACAAAAATATGGCCGCACCCGTGTCAGATCCGACAAAAATGCACTACTATTGGAGGATCCAACACGCACCCACTGACATTTTTAAAGAGACTGTGCAACATGTAGAAGAACTTAAAACCAACTCGAAATTAGGTCGCACTGGATCAAATAATGAATACCCTTGGAGCAATATATATCACGTGACAAGGATAAATTTACCTTTTCGAATTCGGTCATTGCCATGTATAGCATGTTCTGAACGGTATGGTACTGAAAAGCATATTGCAGTGGACAACAATGATTAGTATTCGCACGAAGAATGAATATAGATGTGTGACTTTAAAATATCCAGTATCACAATAAACAAAATAAATTTTTTATCTCTGGATGAAAACTGCAATGAAACCAATAGACAAAAAGAGGTTAGTGATATTGTACTTCGTTTTGCACACTTGCCCTCAAGATTACAGCGAGTAGAACTACAAGCAAACTGCAGCCATCTAGTTACATAATTCTTCAGTAACTAGGTAACCTACAAGGAGCCGTCTTAAAACGTTTCAGCAACTAGGTAATCTACAAGGAACCGTCATAAGACGCCAAAACAGTGGGCTGAAATATAGAGGATTTGCCAAATAACCGTGGGTTTATACATGGATCTACCAAGAGTCTGTACTTTTTTACCCTAGTAATGATGAGTTAATCAATAGTATACAAGATTGGTCTGTACTGTTTGGACACAAAACTGTGTTAATGGACAAAACTATTAGGAGAGTCTATCAAAAGCTTGAACTACAGAGGCTGAATGTAGAGCATAAAAATTTTAGGAAGAGTAGAAGTAAGACAATATATGAATTGCAGGTAGACTTTAGTTAGCAGAAGAAGAATGAAACTGGAGTGAGACTAAATGAGATCGCAGTTTCCAAAAGGCATACTATCTATATATTTAGGCTAAGGCTCTCGGGATAAAGGCATTGTTAGATGAAAATGTAAAACATATAATTAAAATAGAATGGCTAAGTAGAGGACTACAGGAAAATTATATGATAGGAGGATACCTACTAAAGTTGTAGACAAGTTCTATAAAATAATTGGGAGACCACAGTGGAATTTGATACTCTAATCCCCAACATATACACAAGATGAGTTACTTAGAAATGCAGAGATATAACAATGCACATATTCGTCAATAAGTACAAGTAGCACATGGAGAGGTACATAATAAATTGTTCAATGAGATTGTTTGGTTCTGTCTTTTGTGGACCTCCAATTGCCCGGTCCTTAAGTGTGACAACAGTATGACCAACTCCAACAGTTTTAAAAAGGGACAAAGTAGATCTAAAAACACATGGAAGGAAGTCTCAAAAGACCAATAATTTCTAGGAATCCATATAGACTAAGCAAAAGAAAAAAAGAAAAAAAAGAGCAAAGTGCCTTTATATGTGACACCAAATAGTTGAATGAAGGTTAATCATTATAAGAACACTTATTTGACAAGAGTCTTATAAGTTTGGTTAGAAATAGTATAAGAGCGAAAGGATATATATGAGATCTTGAGAATCCCTAAGTTGTCCTAAAAGAAATTAGTAGGTAGAGGAATGAAATGAACCCAAATGGATACTGATTAAGGATTCCTATACCTGATCCAAGCTAGTCTGAAATTGAAGTGTAATTACTCTCGTAAAAATCAGGATTTGATCATGTTTGCCTACATAATGTCATTTCAACTTTGATTGATTTGAAAGGGGAAAAAAGACACGTGGTTTGCTTACCATCAAAATTGACGTGGTTTGGCTTTTCATAATTGTTTTAATAAGAGCTTTGAATTGGCATTTTGGGGAAGAATTGACTTACAGATCAACTTGGCAAGTAGAACTCATCATTCATTTATCCAAAACAGAAGTGAGTAACTGGTTGATCTAATACTTCAGATATAATTACCACCAGCGATAAAGAGAACCGTAAGAAATTGACCCTCACCCTGAGGACATGTGAACAGAGAGCCTCCACTGCAGCTGGGCACCAAGAATTTCCCACAGAGTTTTTCACCAGAATCCTGGAGATCCAGACTGGTAACAATCCCAGAATTGCTACAATTGAACTAAGGCCTGTAGATAAGGTGCGGGATCTACAGAAGTTATAACCAAAGAACATCAGTTTTGTCACAGTAATTGCATGAGGAAAACAATGCCCACACAAATATTACACGCAAACAGGAAAGGAAATGATAATATACTCAAAATCAAAAGTGTCCCTCGATTTGTTTATTCGATATTTTGGAGAGATGCCACGAATTAAATCCGAAATGAATAAATTAGAAACTGCTCAAACTCTAAATCTACAACTTAAGTTCGGAGAGCTTCTTAAAACAAGAAAAACAGAGGCAAGAACCAGTTGCAAACAGTCAACAAAATGGACATACAAACTAGAACAATAGAAGTTACATGTCGAAAAAATAAAAACTACAGCCACTTAGTTGGAAATGCTAATCAAGTCATACGATCTGCAAAGAGAATTTGAAATTTCGAACTAAAAGCAATCTGATTGCACATGCTCGTTACTCCAAGTACATAATATAATATTAATGGATTCTACAACTGTTCCATTGAGAATTGAAAACAAAGGTACAGACCTGATGTAAGAGAAAAAGCAAAATACTCACTGGCCCAAAATGGACAGGTAGGAAAGTACAAAGATCTCACTTCACATAGAGAACAGAAAATGGAAAAAAGAAGAAGAGATTTACGCTGCAATCTTCTTAATAACAGATTGTGTTGAAGACTTGGTGTTTACAGCTAGAAATGGATACAAGCAAATGCAGTATGCCACCTAGAAACCAAAATAGAAGTATCAGAATGAGAATTAGGATTTTGATAGAAAGAGGCATAATAATGAAAAAGATTATACATAATATAAAGAAGGCATTCTCATCACCTTTCCTTGAAATCTTTTAAAAATGTCTAGAGATATGTATGATCCAATAGAATGACCAACCTAAGAACGGAAATCAAAATCAGCCAATAGCATAGGTTAATATTACAACACATGAAACTTCTAACACAACCAGAAACTGAGAATCTGAATATCTACCAGTACTATAGGAACTTCGACATCCTGAAGCTCATGCTCTATGAAGTTTATCTGGAAAAGAAGATTTGAAACAAATTAAATCAAGAATGCAGATTGATATAGACCATTGTTTTGAAAGGAGCTTTTATGGTGAGTCCTAGGGCGCAAACTGGAGTGGGCATACAAAAAGACATACTGAGGTGATAGTGGGCTGTAAGTTCTGTTGGGAGCACCCCTGCAAAGTGAGGCGCATGACGTACCACAAGAAGAAGGCCCACGCCTATTGAAACTTAAAAAATTAGAGGTGATTTTGAAAATCCCATTGTTTTTTCTGAATCCCTCCTCGTTAATACTCAAATTCTTCCCACACCAGAGAAAAATATCCCTAACTAGTAACATCAAGGCTGATCAGCAACCCTGAACCTGAAGAAATCATCCTCAGACTAGTCCTAGCGACTTTGGCATGATCATCTTGCTTTACCCTTTCCTTTTTCTGTCACATTAGTTTTTGGATTTTCATTTTTTTGTGCCTTAGGCATGTTATTTTCTTTGATGTTGATTCACCTTCTATTTTCTGCATTTTTCTGGTTGAAGAATGCAAGAAAGCATCAACTACATGTTCAAAATTTAAATTCATGTGGAATGTGACTTTGGAAGAAGTACAAGTTGTTGCATCCGGAGGAGGTAATATGGGTAGTTAATCTGGTTCTATAACTATGGCAACTCCAAAGACTAGATATCTGATAGATGACTTTGTTGGTGCTAAAGCAAAAGCAAGCTACTTCGAACTCCAAAGTAGGATACTATACACAAATCCTATTCCTATTCCTATTCCTTGTTTGAAATTGCACAAATCCTATTCCTACTACAATATTAATTATTGAAATGTAAAATTGAATACTGATGGGACTTATGCCCTGTGGATTACGCGTTGCCCCATGCCCTCAAACACTGATATAGACATTGAACTTCCATATTCAAAAGAAAAAAAAGAATATTTCTGAGAAAGAATAGATGAAGCTAATCCAATAATGAGTATGAGTAAAAACCGCTCTTGACTACATCCTTCAGCCTCAAAATGAATGGTAATTTCAACTTTCCATTAACATAGATATAGCACTAATGAGGAAATATTAGTGCTATTGGTACCCTACCCATAAAAGAATTGCTAATGATATGCTTTTGACCATCTCATCCGCCACACCCCCTCCCCGAAAAAGAAAGGATTTCTTTTTAAAAAAATAATCTAAAATGAGGTAAGAAAATTACCTTGTGATCTGTTTGTTCTTGCAGTGAGAACAGCCTTCCATGCTCCCAATTCTAGCAATTGGAACAAATCATGCAACTATGTTAGCCATGCAGTTGTTGGGGTATTAGTGCCAGCTGAAAGTGTAAAACAAGATATTAACATACACCAATGAATATTCATCTTTAAAGACTATCGAGTCAGTCTATGACAAATTTTAGTTCAATCAAACTGTAAACTAAATTCAAGGGTTACAAGGAGTAAAGATAACAGAAAGGAAGAACAAATGCCAGAGGCCCTTACGGCAACTCAAAACTGAGACTCCATTTTATCAAATGGATATCACATGTTCCAATAAAATGATGTGTGCAGCCTAACTTGCACAGCAAAACCAAAGCTTCATTATGACTTAGCTCACTGCATCCTTTTTGATAGACAGTCTTTTAGTTTCACATACATTCATATTGAATGCTAATGGAGTTCAGAAGTTGTAAGCTGGTGCAACTATTTCCATACCATGCTAGTCTCCTCGATGCTTGTACTTAAGAAGAGGTTCTAGTTCACACGATGATCCCTTGTCATGGATAGAAGAACAGTTGATGCACACATATCTGAAAGACACGAGAGTGTATATATACATGATAGACATGTCTCACTGGTCTCCAGTCTTTTAGTTCCACAGTAAATATTCTTGAATTGACGACTTGTACATATTAATTAGGGTGCTTTTTAGGTTTTGTAACTATTCCTACTTTTTTCTCCTGCAAAAGAAACTGTCTTTTATGAAATATAAATACTTGGCAAAGACTAGGAATCTCAACCTGTTGTCCTATGAATTTTTATCCCAAGAAGCAGGAACAAAGCTTAGGAATAAAGAGTTAAGAGAAATAGTTATAGTAGGAATTGAACAATGTAAATTTTGAGACAAAAGTTACAGGATGCAAAAATATATTTAACCAAGTTTCTTTTCATACTTTTTACAACTTCAAAGCGTCAAACTCAATTTTTAAAACCTTATGGGTGGACAATCTGCATATGATCCTCCTAACTCCCCTTTGCTAAAGGAGCTTCATAAACTCCAGCAAATTTTCAGTAACCAGTAGGTTGTGAATGCACATACAATTGTTCCTGGTATGTATCTGATTAAAGGGTTATGGAACTATGCGGTAAGGGTAGGTGCAACTTTTTGCTAATTTGTGAAGAATTTTGATGAATCCAAGTGAAGCTCTCATTCCCATATTGCACCCATTTGAATCAGAAAAGTAGCCATTGTAACATGGTACTCAAAAGAGTAAGGAGGTGGTGAAGACAGGCACTAGGCAATGAAGGGGATGACAAATCATAGAGGTAAGCAACACATACATGGTGTTTGCAGTTTAAAGGTTATTGCGATAGTCAAAATGTTTTTATGTCTTGAAATAATGCTTACTTCATTAAGAACATGGGAACTGAAGAAAATGAGGGTGATCTTAGACAAATAGAAGCAAACTTAAGCTGAGTAGGGAGGTTAATGAACCAGCCACCAGTATTCAAATTAATGTTGGCCTAAAGGCATTACCTTTACTGTTTGGGCAATGTGCGAGATTGCTGAAAGAAACAAAAAGAAAATGGAAGCAATTAGTACAAAAGTTCAGATTTTAAAACCACAAATGAGTATTTCTAGCCGATCAGGAATCTCGCTATTTAAGATGTTCATAGTCTAGTAGAGGTGAAACTGTATCTTGCCTGTCACAGATGCAGTTCCATCCAGCAGAACATAGAGTGATTCCAGAAAATCAATATAAAATGAGATAACACCTGCAGCAGTATCAACATAGTTTAGTTATCGTAATCACTTCACTAACACATAAAAAAACATACATTCACTGGCTTACAAACTATAACGACCTGGATTTCCAGGAATAAACAAGACATGAAACTTCGGGTCCTTGGCATGAATTTCCAGCAGATCCATCTTATAACTGACCCAGCATTACATGCACAAGATGAGAGACTAATAGTTTCACATGCAAATAAATGTACAAAACCTTCAATAATAAACACTAAAAACATGATTTGATCTTCAATCAGCTGCTCATTTCTCATAAGTAAAAGGCAGTTGGATAGTAAGTAAAATACCAATCAGTTCGGTATCATAGTAACCCATGAGAGTACCAAAATGCTATCTCAGTTATCCTACCTTACTTCTTCCTCCATTCCACTTTGTTTAGCACTATTCCTTATTAGTCCATTCCAAAAAGAATAGCACATTCATATATTCCTTAAAGGATGAAACTACTGTAAACCACAGCTTTTTAAATCGAAAATATTTTGAAAATGCTTCAAGAAATCCTAACAAAAAGAAAAAATATAACTTTTTACTCTCAACTACTACATATAAAAGCATCCCGTGTGGCCTAGTGGTCCATGAAAGTGGGGTAAGCACCATGAAGTCACAAAGATAAAATCCCAATAAAGACAAAACACTAGTCGAGGTGTGCGCAAACTGGCCTGGACAACCGCGACCGCGGTTATCAGAAAAAAAAAACTACATATAAAAAGAAATGCACAAAACATAAAGAATGATAATTTCTACACCAAAAGACTAGATTTTTAAAATATAAACTCACTATACAGAATGATAAATGTGCTTCAAATTGAAACTCCAACAATCGAGTCTATATTATCAGTGTCTAGTGTCTATTACCCCTATCTATCTCATCACATTCACAAACGGATCTAGGGAGACTCGAACCCCGAAAAATAACATTTTGCAAATATATACATATACAGAAGCTCAAAACTACTTCTTGGTGTGCTTACTTCTTTATATTATGAAAATCCTGATTCCGCCACTAATAGTATTTACCCATCTCAGTAACAATATAAATGAAACAAATTAAGAATCAAAAAGCACAGCTGAGAATGCAATAATACCCTGAAACGTTACAAAGCCGAAAATTTGCACGCTTTCTCGTATCAATTAGACTCAAATTTTCTGAACCCATTTGTGAATTTCTGCACTTTGATGAAATTCTTCTCCTGAAAATCAAAAACCCATAAAAAAAAAAAGGTCATTAAATATCGAATATATATCAGGAAAAGCAAAAAAAAATACGAATTCGATGTTTATTTACATAGTTTTAAAAAAAAATGGATATCAAATCCAACAAAAATGTGAAATTATTTGAGATTTTTCGAGAATTTGTAGAACCTGGAGAAGTATGAGAGAGTTCGAGTAATTGGAGAAAGATGAGCAATAACTATTGATTTTAACAGAGAATTTGGTCCGACTGTGTTTCTAATTTTTTATCACATACATTTAAATACATGTATTTTACTATGAGATACGTTAAAATAGAAAAAGACAAGCAATACTTCCAAATACAAGCGATTTAACTAGACATGTGTATCTCGAATACCGGAGAGAGGTGAGCGAGAGACGAGAGTAGAGAGAATCATATATATATAGAATAAATTATACTTAATTTTGAGCTCATGTATCCGCGATACATATATTTTGAATGTATTTTGATGTGCCAGATATATGTATTTGAAGTCCAAAATTTGATTAACTTCGTAATATTAAAAACCAGCATAAATTTAAGTAATTCGACCCTAAACTACTGAAAATTTCGTAAGCTATCCTACATGTACCCTACATATAGTTTCCCACCTCATGTCCCAAGTATCAAAGTCAGGTAGTGTTAAGGGGATTCATTCGAACCTCGTTCAATAAAAAAGTTACACTGTTTATATATGATTGAAATCATTCAACCTCTTTGTGTATTTACTCCTTCAATGCATATTTTGAATCCTGATGAAATTCTGCCTCTATTACTGTCATGTCTGATATCTACGTTAAAGCCTAACTAATTTGAATTTGTATGTTACATGATCTATTTTTGACGATAACGCTAAAAAAAATATAAAAAGAAATCGTGAGTTAGTCATTCAGAATCCATGTTGAATGTTTTCGTATAGTTAGCTGACGATATCATTCTCCAAAGTCCAAACAACTTTTTTCTTTACAATTTTCTGTCTTATTTTCAATTATACATCTTTTCAGTGAGAAAATGATTTTTTAATTTTATAATTTTAACTCAAGATATATAAAATGTACTCATTTTTTTTAATAAAGTGAGACATACAAATTGAAACGAAGTGAATAATAGATAGTAGAACATTTTTAATTCTATTAAAATGCTCTTTTCATTTAATATACACGACTTCAATATGTTGTATACAAAATGCTTAATTTGTTATTTTAAAAACTCGGTTTATCGATTATATCATTCCAATTATCTATAAGTTCATTGTCATTCACTACATTAAAAATGATCTTTAGAGATAATCAATTAATCAACGCCAATACTTTAATTATTGTTATATGTATTTTTAGTTGTAATTAGTACTCTTTGTAAATGTTCTTAAAACCTATAGCGACATTCAATCTAATAGCAATTAACTAATACTTGTAAAGACTTTAGCTTTCTTTGTTAATGTGTATATTTATTACCACTAAAGTTATTTTTATTATAATGATTTATGTACTCATGGAATTCTCCATGCCTATGTAAAAACCACAATTATTTATATAAAATATAAAATAAATAAATATATATATATATATATATATATATCACAAAGTGAATATCATGATTCCCACTCACGATATTATTTTTGTTTTAAAAAAAAAGAAAGATAAAAAAGTACAAAAGTCCTAGCCTCTATCTTAAAAACAAAGCAAGTTTGTCTGTGGAAGGAAAAAAGGAAACAAAAATTAAAGGAGTTAATTTAAAATTAAGTTGATGAATCAACATTCAATTTCTTGAAACCTAACTTCATTATTTAAACTATAATATATGGGAATTGCTAATCTATTATGGTTTCTAATTCTCCAATTATTTGTTGTCACCATATTAAAATCAAGGACTTTTTCAAAGGCCCATAGGGGTAAGAGACGGTCATCTTTTCGGACTTTATATTTTCAAATTTAAGACAAGGGAAAATAATCTTCTTTATTTGTAGAGGAAAAAAATTGGAGCAGATTTAACTCGACACTACCTATCGATAAATCAAATATCAATATGCCTTAAGAGTGAATTATTGAACAGAGTGGTCTCCTATGCTCTTATAATTAATCCATCTCAACTCATTAATAATCCAATATGCTTTTATTACAAAGAAGAGTTTTTATGTTAAACATCAAAATCAAGAATTGTTTATTATTTGATTTTGGCCTTTTAATTAAGTGATCACTAAATTTTTTTATCTGTAGTGATCGATCTGCTACATCATATTTTTTAATAATATACGTCACACGAAACTTAGAATGACTTAATTATACTTGATCTAAACTATATACTAATTTATTCTAGGGTCAATGAACTATCAAAAAGATATATTGTATTGAATTTGTGGTATATAGACTATGTAAATGAACCTAATAAATGAGTCTATAAGAAGACCAAGTCTACTAGAAGGGGAAGCCTAGCTTGGACCAATACTAAAGTCATATACCTATAATTCATAGGTCACGAATTTGAGCATCGAAAGAAATTATTAATGCTTGTATATGATATGTTGATTACATCACATCTTAAAAAATTCTTTTTAAATTCAGCTAACGTAAAATGTTTTGTGCATCGGGATGCCCTTTACATTGAGCCACTAGATTAAGTTCTAGTTTAGGCAAAGGAAGTATGATTGTCTTATCAATAGTTGAAAGTCAATTCGCTCGTTCTAATTTATATGATATGCTTTTTGTTATAATCCGCTACAAAAGAATATTGTTTTTATATTTAAAAATGATTAACTTTACTCATTTTATCCTTAATTGATAAATAACTTTTATAACCACACAAATGTTACGACATATTTAAGGCTATAAATTTTAAAAAAATTCTAATCATATAAATGCAATAACATCTTTTAGACCATGAATTTTTTTTCCGTCTCGATTCAAACTATTTCACATAAACTTAAACGAAAAAAGCATTCCACATCCGCTTTTTTTTATTTTATTTTCTCCATGCATGAAATTGGGTTCACCTAACATAGCTAACTTTACTTAATTTTCTAATGCTATTAAATAATCGTAATTAATAAACAAATTAGGTGATCAAGCGATGATAGAAGCATGCATTTTCTTAATTCATAAAAATATCTAAATTTGACCTTTATTTTGTATATATATATATACACAATTACAGCTCTGACTACTTCTGATCTTTCTAGGGGCATATTTGGTACTGCTTCTTTGATCACAGCAACAATAACGTCACCAATATGAGCATATCGACGATTGCTAGCTCCTATGATTCGAATACACATCAATTCCCGAGCCCCGCTATTATCCTCTACATTTAAATGGGTCTGAAGTTGAATCATTTTTTTAAGGGAAACTTACATAAATATACTATAAATAAAAAATATTTACCATTTATAGCAATAACATTTTTTTTTCACTTGATCACTTTTAATACATGTATAATACACTTTTAATTCATATTACAAAAAATAATTTATTATTCACATATAATACAAGTTTTAT
>JAJOOO010012264.1:0-20514 GCA_029582685.1 Solanum piurae | reverse complement strand
CCCTATCAAGCTTAGAGCAAAAATATCAAAAAGTACTATTTTATATGAAAATTATAATAATTGTTCCTCTTTTTCAAAACTATAACTCTAACTAGTATTTATAGTTTTCACAGATTTGTGTTGCAGCAGATCATTCGGTGTCGTTAGTCAGAATCGCCGATCAACTCGGTGATTCGCCTTTTGGTGTAATTCATCACTGTCTTGCACCATCCTTCAGGATCTTCAAGTCTTCAAAACCCTATCAAGCTTAGAGCAAAAATATCAAAAAGTACTATTTTATATGAAAATTATAATAATTGTTCCTCTTTTTCAAAACTATAACTCTAACTAGTATTTATAGTTTTCACAGATTTGTGTTGCAGCAGATCATTCGGTGTCGTTAGTCAGAATCGCCGATCAACTCGGTGATTCGCCTTTTGGTGTAATTCATCACTGTCTTGCACCATCCTTCAGGATCTTCAAGTCTTCAAAACCCTATCAAGCTTAGAGCAAAAATATCAAAAAGTACTATTTTATATGAAAATTATAATAATTGTTCCTCTTTTTCAAAACTATAACTCTAACTAGTATTTATAGTTTTCACAGATTTGTGTTGCAGCAGATCATTCGGTGTCGTTAGTCAGAATCGCCGATCAACTCGGTGATTCGCCTTTTGGTGTAATTCATCACTGTCTTGCACCATCCTTCAGCATCGTCGTGTTCTGGGTCATTGGGCGACATGGTACTGCTTCGCGGAACTTCTAGGCGATGCGCTGACTGCTCCATTTTTTTGCCGACTTGATCCTTTCCTTCAAGGCTCAGCACACTGGAACAAAAGGCGAAGTAAGACACTTCAGTAACTCGCCAAGTGGACTCGGCGATCCTCAAGCCTTCATTTCTTCGTTCTTTTCAGCCTTTTCGTTCCTTTTTGCGACGTAGTGTCCATGCTTTCCTTCAAACTTCAAATTCCTGAAACTTAAGGGTTTTCATCAGATATTGAGATAAAATAAGCATTTGAGGACACAATTTCTATTAAAATGTAGCCTTAAATGAGTCCAATTTGTGGACTCATCAACACCCCCAACTTAAACTTTTTCTTGTCCTCAAGCAAACTCAAGTTCAGCCGTTCAACAAGGGTGTCTCGAAAAGTACTACACAAGACACAATAATGAATGCACACAACAAGACTCAATTTACTTATGCAAAGAACAAATGTGCACTCAAAGATTCAAGTTGTGACTCACCAATATCAAAGAACCTCATGCTCACAATACTTGTTTCAAACCCAAGCTCAACCAAAGTGTTCAAATGCCCTCACACAAGGAATGATTCCATATTCACACAATGGTTCGCAATTTAAAGCTTCGGAATCAGATGCAACACTCACACTCACAAAGAAGAACACAATCCATTCTTTCACCCATAGGTTTGACCGTATTTTCCAATCAACATTTGTTTCAGCTCACTCAAGATCAAAAAGGTCTTTTCAAGTCTTGTAATGGGGCTGAGTGCAAAGGTATGGTCATTTAGGCATAGTGACTTCTATCGTCATGAAATGTGGTGCTCACAACATTTCCTTTCCTTTTCCTTCATTACTATCTTTAGTGCTCATAAGTCATCCTATTATTCACTTTCTCATAGTGTGTTGGAAATCCCTTCTCTTTTGTACTTTATTCCACGACTTTCTTTTTCATTCTTTTTCTTTTTATTTCTCTTTTTATCTTTCTCTTTTTTTTTATATGGAAGGGTTCCATTTTTCTCAACACCATGGGTTAAAGGAGACTTTCCTTGCACTTCTTGACTTGCCCTTATCTTTTCACCACACCCCCAACTTATGCTTTTGGCCTAAGTTGGCTATTCAATTAACCACAATTCAAGAGGATTATAGGTAGTGGATTAACAAAGGTTTAGTTTTCATCAATTTTCTTCGAAAGAAGGGTAACGCTCAAGGGGTGTTCAAAAGCCATTCACACACTCACAAGGTAAGTCACAAAAGAGGTTTATGTCAAATTGGCTCAAACTCGTAGAAGTTGCCTAAGATCATATCAAGAGATAGCATCACTTAGTTGATCAGACCAACGGGGCAAATTCTAGGATCTATCATGCATGGTTCAAAGTAATCTCATCACACTAGGCATTGACACTATAGTCAAACAAGACTCCACACTTTATCTAGTGTGCAATGGTCATCACAAGAGACTCAATTTGATACTAGACTAGTCATAACGAGATGCAAAAAGTTCACATATTGTCTATGCAACTTCATTTGGCCTCATCGTAGCCGTACATTCATGTTTGTTCGATTGTAAGCACTATTCAAGTCATCGGTATTGATCGGAACCGAGACTTAAATTTTGCAAAAGAACAGCCACATTCAACAACATATAAAGGGTGGTGAAAATGGGGGAAAAATCAAAAAAATTTGGAAGGGTCAAAATCCTTTTGCAATTTAAAATAAAAGGATCCACCCACTCAAACATCCACAAAAAATAGTATTAACACAATTTTTAAATAGAACGGCCCAAATATATACACAAAACACGAACAAAATTAGCACACAAAAGGTGTGGGCCTCACCACACCACAATTAAAAAGCATTTGTCCTCAGATGCACATGACAAAATGTCCAAAATGACAATTAAAAAAGAATAGAGAGGGAGGTAAAGAAGGGATCATGTCTAAGCAGTCGCTCCATCTGTATGGGCATCAGTGCTAGAGTGTTGTCATTCTGCTTTTGGTTCTCTTTTTCTTTTCGCTCTGCTTCAGCTTCTGCAGTGATATTAGCCTCAATCACATTGTCCAACTCGTGTGCTGCCGCAAAGGTGTGTATCGCATTGTTAAACCCTCGAGCCCACGAAGGGACATTAGGGTCGATGGGCATCCTCCTCCTCGAACTGGCTATCTTGTTGTCGCTCCTTTCAGTTCTTCTGAACTGTTGTGCTCTTATGTGTCTGGGTGACATGTTTCTTCCTGCAACTTTTGGTCTGACCATGTCTGCAAAGTCTTGAGATAATGTTAGAACATATTTGACAACCAAAACAAAGACTTTCAGCTGCAGAAAGACTAGATAGTCCATTCGGTGTGCCACCAAATACATTCGGCGAGCCACCGAATACATTCGGCGAGCCACAAATAATCCGTCGAAGGTCACAGTGCAGAAGGAGTTAGGGGTGCAGACGAATGGCGAATAAGAAGACTTTCGGCGAGTTGTCGAATGCTCTTGGCGACCTCATACTTCTCGCTGAATGTTACAGACGCCACAACAAATAAAACATGATAACAAGGTCGAGATTAGGTAATTAGGTGAACTGCGGAATAGTTTGGCGAGCTCGTCACAGCTCGCCGGATGGCCCAATGTTCCAACTTGTGACCGAACTTCTCAAAATCAGCCCAGCAACCCTCAAAAATGCAATTCAAGAACAAAATGCACAAATTCGATCGGGACCCATAATATACGAATGCCACTCATCACTCAATAACTCCTCAATGCATTAGAGAATAAGATTTCACAGTTTAGGCAATAACGATGGGGTTATCGAAGAGAAATTGACACATAAACAAATAAACCCAATCAGGGAGGTTCAACAGATTTCAACAAGGTCACACATTTGCAAATGAGTACAATTTTGACAAGATAGTTATGGGGTTTGGGACACTAACCTTTTGTGCTGATCAAATGGATATTGAGATGCTAGGAAGCATTGTAATCTGACTCCAAGCACAAATCAATCAACCAAAATGCTCTGAAAATGCAAGTAATATAAAACTAGAGTGAAGGTGTGCGTCTGGAAAGGTGAAAAAGTGAGGGAAGGAAATGAAGTTGAATTTTTTTTAATCCTTTCTCTGAAAGACCATCCAGTTTTCATCCATTCGACGATATTAGTTCCAATCACCAAACCTCTTGGCGAGTCGCAGAGTGAACACTTGACTCGCCAATTTTTACAAGACATTCAGTCAGTGTGAGGGTCCAAACGACAGTCTTTATCACAATCACCGATATGATTGACGACTCGCCAATAGCTTCTTGATCCTGCTGAATTTTACAAACCACAACATGAATTGGTTTTGGGCCTACCGGTGGTCTAGTTCAGAGCCGCCGAACCAATAGGCGACTCGCGGATTGGGCCCTTAGTTCGTCAATTTGTGCTTCTCGTTCAATCTTCACACTTCCACCTGCGCAATCAAAACACCATTATTCTTATAAAAATTAAAGCATTAAAAAGGTTTTGGGTTGCCTCCCAAATAGCGCCTTAGTTAACGTCGTGGTACGACGCAAATCAACAACTATTCTTCATCCTTGGAGACAGCCATAGTGTAGTTAGGCTAGTCCTCAGCAAACGGTGGATAGCGACCTGTCATCAAATGGGTGATCTGAGCATCCTGCAGCTGAATAGTCATGGAGTTTGAGGCAGACGTTTCATTCAGCATTTCAATGTTGTCCTTCATCTCATTCAACTTCTTGTCTTGTTCTTGAAGTTTTTGTTGAATGAGTGAAAGAGCATTGTCCGTTTGCACATCCTCAAGCTTCTTCCCATGTCTACCTACTCGAAGGAAGAAGTTTTTTTCCTTTTCTATGGGTTGTGCTTCCAACCCCATGACTCATTTGGATAGAACGTCTACTTGAGCCACTACTGCATCCCACTCGTGTTTCTTTTGGGCCTCCTTGTTGGTTTCAACCATACCATCAAAGAGTGTTGTGACAACTTTGTAGGGCTGGTGGAGCATACCACCCTCAAAAAGTTGATCGGCTATGCTCTTATTTTCGGGTCCAATATCCCGATAGAAGCACTCCAACAACGTCTTGTCAGACATTCCATGATATGGTCAGCGTTGTAGCACTGCTTGAAAGCCATATTTCTTGAATTGTCTCATTCCCTGCTTGTTTGAGCGTCAGGAGGTTGTCCTTGAGGTTCAATAGTTTCAGGAGGGGATGGTCTGTGTGGTACACATAATGATCATCCATTCTTATTTCTCTGCCTTGATATTCCAAACAAGCAAAACAAAACTACAATTTAGATTAGTAAAGCTAAAACTAAGAAGAATAAAAATATTTACTTAACTAGCAGTTCTCAAGTAACACCACTTCCCGATAGTGGCGCCATTTTGATGTTTGCGTAATGAAGGACAGAACATCTGATGCAAGTGTCTACAATCGTGCAATAGTATAATAACCCAAACAAGGGTTGTGATCATTCCCAAAGGAGTGGTTTTGAGAATTAATAGAAAAATAAAATTTAGTTCTAACTAGTCATAGCTAAAGACATTAACGATTAAAAATATTGTAAATTTAAGGGGGACACAAGAGTGTCAATTAACAATGGGGGTTTTGTCACTAGTAGGTAAAAAAACAACAAAATAAACAATGATTTCTAAGTAATGAGAGGGGATCCTTGGGATGTGACGGGAATATGGGCTAATATGGATTATTGGGTACATGCTATCGATAGAAGATTCATAGAATAATTGTGACTAGGCTAAGCTTTAAGGGGGATAAGCTCTCTCTCGAGTAACTTACCCCATTTCAAATGCGTTACTCTCAGACACCCACTTGCCATATGAAAACCACCCTACGACTTAACTCACTCACTCTCTCGAGCTGAGTGTGTAGACATGGAACTAGGGTTCACTCTCTCGAGCTGAACCTCATGTCGACCCACTTACACTGGCCATCAATCTAGTGGTCTTAGTTTTATGACCTCTCTCTCGCAAGCCAAAAACACATAAATAAACTTGTATTTGCAACCACAAATTCATTATATTCATCCACAACCACTAAACCAAATCACATTTAAACTACGAATAAACTATCAGCAAGCTAGACCCAATAATTATCTTAACCCATATTCGCTAAATCACATCCTAAGAATTGGGATTTTTAGCCACACATCAAGAGATAGAAATTTATACCTAAATGAGCTTGCATTCAAATGGGTATGAAGATTTAAGTTTTGTTACAGGCCAATAATGAAGAATCCAAGAGACCCAAGTCCAAATTTTGAAGATGAAACCCTTTGGACCTTCAAGTCTTCAAAACCCTCTCAAGCTTAGAACAAAAATATCAAAAAGTACTATTCTATATGAAAATTATAATAATTGTTCCTCTTTTTTAAAACTATAACTCTAACTAGTATTTATAGTTTTCACAAATTTGTGTTGCAGTGGATCATTCGGCGTCGTTAGTCGGAATTGCCGATCAACTCGGTGATTCGCCTTTTGGTGTAGTTCATCACCGTCTTGCACCATCCTTCAGCATTGTTGTGTTCTGGGTCATTGGGCGACATGGTACTGCTTCGCAGAACTTCTCGGCGATGCGCCGACTGCTCCCTTTTCCGCCGACTTGATCATTTCCTTCAGGGCTCAGTACACTGGAACAAAAGGCGAAGTAAGACACTTCAGTGACTTGCCAAGTGGATTCGGCGATCCTCATGTCTTCATTTCTTCATTCTTTTCAGCCTTTTCATTCCTTTTTGCGACGCAGTGTCCATGCTTACCTTGAAACTTCAAATACCTGAAACTTAAGGGTTTTCATCAGATATTGAGATAAAATAAGCATTTGAGGACACAATTTTTATTAAAATATCGCCCTAAATGAGTCTAATTTGTTGACTCATCAATGCACTCTGGCACAGAAGAAATAGATCCTGGAATATCCTTATGATCTATGGGTCTCCTAGACTTTTTCTTTTTAGCCCTATTAGTCTGGCTAAGTCCAAGATGCTCACGAGATCTATCACTGTCACAGCCTGATGACATATGTATGCAAATTTACATGTATAATATATAAAAATCACAAATTAAATAAAATTAGCAAAATAAATTAACTTTCATTCTACTACTATTCCTCCTCGCTTGTTTCAATTCCATCATTCTCCCATTGTTCTTCCTTAATTGTTTCATTTTCAGTATCGCCCCATTCTTCGTCGTCAAATGATTCATTTTCCTCATTCTCAGATATTTCTTCCTCAACATTCACTATATCATCATCAGATACTTCTTCTAATATGCATTGAGGATGTTCTAGTGTGGTTTTCAATTCAACATCAACTTGTTAATGAACAATTGCAACATCATTTTGATACGCCATATCTAAGACATTGTCAATTTCAATTCTTCTTATAGGCTTAGTTCTTATAACAACCCACCAATCAGCTTTGTCTCTACGCAATAGATATTGAGCTAAATACACATGTTTAGCATTGTGTGCAATAATAAAAGGATCATAACTTCTGTATTTCCTAGTGTACTTAACTTCAATTATATTATGCTGATGGTCCACCTTTGTGCCTCAATGTGATGGGTCAAACCACTCACACCGAAACAATACAATATTCCTGTTAGGCCAAACTGAATACCTCACTTCAATAATATAATGAATGACACCATAATGTTCAATAGTTTGGTCAGTACCATCAACATCACCTTGTATGTAGACACCGCTATTATTTATTTTCTTGTTCCTAGAAACTTCTTCAGTTTGAAACTTAAAACCATTGACACAATACATATTCATTGTCAGTACTTGAGATTCAAGTCGAAGTGCTACTTCTTTCACTAATTGCAAATTTTTGACAATTGACAATTGTCACTCCCCGAGCCTACACCCTGGACGTGGCCGGCACTCGAGAACCATTGTTGGTCCCAAGAAAACCCTTGGTCTAGCTTACTTACTCAGCGGAAGACTTTACTCAAGATAAATACTATTAAAAAAAAGTAAATTGAACTGCTCAAAATATAACTTAGAATGTATTATAAGTTAACATTCAACTTGGACGAAATGGCAATTCAAGTCTCAACTTAACTGAAAAGGAAAAGTAAAGACTTATGAACTAACATCACTAACTCTGTCTATGAAGCCTCTAAACAACTGAGATGGATGTCGGGACAAGACCAACGACATCCTAATGAACCAAAATACTAAAAGAAATAAAAAGGTTCCTCCGGAAAGCTAGAAGGCTCACCAACTGACTCTGAGTGCTCAACTGGATTAATGAGGTGCTGGATGCTGATCCTGAGTAACTGCATCTACATCATAATAAGATGCAGGTCAATTGGCATCAGTACATTGAATGTACGAGTATGCAAGTTGGAAGGCTAAACATAACTTAAGTTTGAAAATAATCTGAAAGAAACACTTACCTTGGCTTTACTTAACTCTTGAATAACGTAACTCAATATAAAGTAATAAAACACATGCAATATATAGAAGGCTTTTAAAACAATAGAAATCAACTTAGTTCGTTAAAGAAAATGCAATAGCAAACTCAACTTTACTCATATAATAAAGTAATATAGTTTATGTGGGATATTTTCTAACCGACAACCACTACTATGAGCCTAAGTGGTGATACAGTGTCTTGCCCACGCTGCCAGAACTGTCCTATACTTTGCCGTAATATAGAACGCTTAACTAAGTGGATCCATTAGTCTATGCTAAAAGAATCCTAAGGAATCATCTAAAGAGTATGATCCTTTACTACCCATGATGGCTACATGGTTTATGGAGACGTGAGTTATCTAAACTCAAGCTCGTCCCCATGTCGGTGCTCAATACTACTCCCAAATTATACTTTAGCTCATATGTTTGTAAAAACAAAACTCTTTCTTTGGTTTGAGATAATTACTCAAAAACTTAGCTTAAAAGCTCTCTTGGAAATCTCAGTTTCCTTTCTTACTCAAATGTGAAAACATTTTAACTCTTGGGAATACTTAGTTCCCGTGTATAATCTTTGAAGATTGAACTTTACTCTTACTCCTTACTGAAAACTAGCTCAAAGGATCTTTTGGAAATTTCAGTTTCTTTCTTGTTTAAATGTGAAAACATTTACTATTTGGGAATACAAAGTCCCGATATACTCTTTTGAAGAAATGCACTTCAAACTTTACTCTTTACTTAACTCAAAACTCAAGTCTTAAAAACAAAGTTAAAACATTTGTAAAAGACCTTGGAAAGTTTTATGAACTTCTCATAACTTGACTCTTGACTTGACTCTTAACTTCTCTTGACTTGACTATTAACTTCTCTTGACTTGACTCTTAACTTTTCTTGAATATAATTATGGATTCAAGGATTATGATTTGTGATAGGAAAGATCTCATGATGTTTAGGAATGATTTTAGATAGCTAAACATGAGAAAAAATCAAAAAAATCACTGTTTGAGGATGGGTCCGCGACGCGGAGAGGTATGTAGATTTTGGTCGTGAAAATACTTTTTGAGGCAGAAAGGTCAGTGACCGCTCCGCGACGCGAGAATAAATTTTTTGAAACTGAGGGGCAGGTCCGCGACGCTGCCTGGGGAACCAAATTTGCCCGACTTTTTCCTTCTTTCATTTTCCAGTCCCAATTCACCCAAACTCGACTATTCTTCACAACTTTTCTTTAGATTCAGATACCCAACATGTATACACAAGAATCTAACTCAAGGAAACAACATTTTAAGCTCAAGGAACTCCTCAATCTTAACCTAACTCAAGAACGAAGGCCAATTTCAAGAACATCATTCAAGATTCATCAACTTTCAACTTTCTAGAACAAACTTCGCTGAATTCAACATGTTTGTCACGTGGGTGAACGAACCCAACGCTATGAAAGACTCACATACCTCTTTAGGGATCAACCCTTGTCGAAATCCACAAGCTAAACCTTCCAGAACGACGAACTTTACTCTTTCTCCTCTTTTCTCCTCTTGTGTTCTTTCTCCGAAAACCCTAGCGTAAATTTCCAATTATCTAAACTGAACCAATTCAGTTTAGACCCCAATTTAATTGCTAAAAACAAATTAACTTAATTGGGTAAGAAAAAGACCATAATGCGCTTCTAAAATCCGGATTGGACTTTCCTTATTTGAACAACCCAACTTCCAATGGGTATAACTCACTCATACGAACTCGGAATCGCACAAACTCGGCGGCGTTGGAAAGATTACTCCAAGATAATTCCTACGATATCTGGAAACATACCTAACTCATCCTGAGCTAGGAGTTATGGTCATTTGAAGTTGACCAAAATCTCTAACTTAACCTAACTTGACCAATTTTCCAGATTTTTATTATTTCCAAAAGTCACTCTTTCTAATTCTAGCTCTTTCTAGTTCTTTCATTTTGCGAGATGTTACAATATCTTCCCCTTGGGAACATTCGTCCTCGAATGAGATTACTCTTAGTAGGTTAAGGGTATAACATTAACATTCAGCTCAAACTCCCAACAAGCAATGCTTGTATGCTAATCTTATAAATAAAAGCCAAGAAAAGGATTAGTACCTTAATTTGGAACTTCTCCGGATTCGAAGAGATGTGGATACCTCTTCTTCATATCTTCTTCATCTTCCCAAGTAGCTTCCTCAACAAACTAGTTCCTCCAAAGAACTTTGATTGATGCTACTTCCTTAGTCCTCAACTTGCGAACTTGGCGATTTAGGATCTGAAGTGGAATCTGCTCATAAGATAAGATACCCTTGATTCCCATATCTTCAGTTGGTATGATCAATGAAGGATCGCCCATACACTTTTCCAACATGGAGATGTGAACACCGAATGGACTGCTGCTGATTCTTGTGGTACCTCTAACTCATAAGCTACATTGACAATCCTCTTGGATATTCTGTAAGGCCAATATACCGGGGACTAAGCTTCCCCTTCTTACCAAATATCATAACACCTTTCATGGGTGAAACTTTCAAGTAAACTCAATCATCTACTTCAAACTCTAACTCTCTCCTCCTACCATCAGTGTAGGATTTATGGCGACTCTGCGCTGTTTTCAATCTCTCTTGAATAACTTTCACTTTCTCCATAGCTTGATGAACTAAGTGTGGTTCTATCAACCCTGCTTCACCAACTTCAAACCATCCAATAGGAGATCTACATCTTCTCCCATAAAGAGCCTCATATGGAGCCATTTGGATGTTAGCATGGTAACTATTGTTGTAAGCAACTCAATGAGAGGTAGGTGATCATCCCAATTACCCTTGAAATCAATCAAACAATCCACCTTGATACCTCAAAACACTATCTCCCCTTTTTTCAAAAGTCATCACTTTTTGCTTATGAACACTTGCCTTTACTTCAAGCAATGAAGGATCTTGGTCTTGCTTATCTTTTACTTCTGACACTAATGAGGATTCAGCCACATTCATCACTACTACTCCTCCTTCTGGGGAATCCATTAGTCGAACTCCTAGTCGTGCAAGTTTATGCACCTCTTTTGCCAACTTTTTCTTACCTTCCTCAAAATGGGCAGTACTACCCATAGACAACCTGCTCAAGGCATCAGCAACAACATTAGCCTTGCCTCGGTGATAAAGAATACTCATGTCATAATATTTAAGTAACTCTAATCACCTTCTCTGTCTAAGATTAAGCTTTTTCTGACTAAACACATACTGAAGGCTCTTGTGATCAGTGAATACATCAACATGAACACCATACAAATAATGACGCCATATTTTCAAAGCAAACCCTACAACAGCCAACTCTAAATCATGGGTTGGGTAATTGTTCTCATTAACTTTCAACTGTCTGGAGGCACAAGCTATAACTTTGCCATTCTGCATTAGTACCCAACTCTAGACACATCACAATATACAAAAAAGCCTTGCGTACCTTCTGGTAAGGTCAACACTGGGGCACTAGTCAACCTCTTTTTCAATTCCTGAAAGCTTTTCTCACAAGCTTTAGACCATTGAAACTTTACTATTTTCTGAGTCAACTTGGTCAAAGGGGACGAAATAGACGAGAACCCCTCTACGAACCTTCTATAATATCTAGCCAAACCCAAAAAACTCCTAATATCAGTTGGAGATGTGGGTGTAGGCCAATTCTGCACTACCACTATCTTTTGGGTATTAACTCTAATTCCATCACCAGAAACTATGTGGCCCAAGAACGCCACAAACTCAAGCCAAAACTCACATTTAAAGAACTTAGGATATAACTCCTTATCTTTCAAAGTCTGAAGAACTATCCTGAGATGGCTAGCATGATCTTCTCCATTCCTTGAATAGATTAGTATGTCATCAATAAAGACGATAACAAAAATATCTAAATAAGGTTTGAAAACTCTATTCATAACGTCCATGAATGATGCAGGCGCATTGGTCAAACCAAAGGACATGACCAGAAACTCATAATGACCATAACGGGTCCTGAATGATGTCTTTGGAATATCACATTCCCTTACCCTCAACTGATGGTAACCTGATCTGAGGTCTATCTTTGAGAAACACGAAGCACTCTGAAGCTTGATCGAAAAGATCATCAATTCTCGGAAAAGGATACTTATTCTTGATGGTAACCTTGTTCAACTGACGGTAATCTATATACATCCTAAGGGAATCATCTTTCTTTCTCACAAATGGTACCGGAGCGCCCCTAGGTGAGATACTTGGTCGAATAAAACCTTTCTCTAAAAGATCTTTCAACTGATCTTTTAACTCTTTCAATTCTTCTGGTGCCATTCTATATGGAAGAATAGATATAGGACGAGTATCAGGAAGAATATCTATATCGAAGTCTATTTCTCTCTTAGGAGGGACTTCGGGAAGATCATCTGGAAAGACTTTTGGAAACTCTTTTACTACTGAAACTGACTAAATAGGAGGTATCTCAACACTAGAGGCATTAACTCGGACTAAGTGATAGACACACCCCTTAGAACTAACTTCCTTGCCTTAAGGTACAAAATGAAATGACCCTTAGGCACTGCTAAACTACTTTTCCACTCTAAGACTGGCTCATTTGGAAACTAAAACTTGACAAATGAGGCATAACAGGCATGAAGCCAGTCCATACCAAGAATGACATCAAAACTGCCTCTATCTTTTGGGTATTAACTCTAATTCCATCACCGGAAACTATGTGGCCCAAGAACGTCACAAACTCAAACCAAAACTCACATTTAAAGAACTTAGGATATAACTCCTTATCTTTCAAAGTCTGAAGAACTATCCTGAGATGGCTAGCATGATCTTCTTCATTCCTTGAATAGATTAGTATGTCATCAATGAAGACGATAACAAAAATATCTAAATAAGGTTTGAAAACTCTATTCATAACGTCCATGAATGATGCAGGCGCATTGGTCAAACCAAAGGACATGAACAGAAACTCATAATGACCATAACGGGTCCTGAATGATGTCTTTGGAATATCACATTCCCTTACCCTCAACTGATGGTAACCTGATCTGAGGTCTATCTTTGAGAAACACGAAGCACTCTGAAGCTTGATCGAAAAGATCATCAATTCTCAGAAAAGGATACTTATTCTTGATGGTAACCTTGTTCAACTGACGGTAATCTATATACATCCTAAGGGAATCATCTTTCTTTCTCACAAATGGGACCGGAGCTCCCCTAGGTGAGATACTTGGTCGAATGAAACCTTTCTCTAAAAGATCTTTCAACTGATCTTTTAACTCTTTCAATTTTTCTGGTGCCATTCTATATGGAAGAATAGATATAGGACGAGTATCAGGAAGAATATCTATATCGAAGTCTATTTCTCTCTTAGGAGGGACTCCGGGAAGATCATCTGGAAAAACTTCTGGAAACTCTTTTACTACTGAAACTGACTAAATAGGAGGTATCTCAACACTAGAGGCATTAACTCGGACTAATTGATAGACACACCCCTTAGAACTAACTTCCTTGCCTTAAGGTACAAAATGAAATGACCCTTAGGCACTGCTGAACTACTTTTCCACTCTAAGACTGGCTCATTTGGAAACTAAAACTTGACAAATGAGGCATAACAGGCATGAAGCCAATCCATACCAAGAATGACATCAAAATCTACCATGGTACTCTTGTGATTGATGGAAATGGGACAATCACGATAGACTTTCTCTGCTAGAATAGACTCACCAACAGGTTTAGAAACACTAAATGGTTCACTAAGTTGCTCAGGAATAACATCAAAATTGAAGACTTAGATCATACCAGTGACAATATCTGGTGAATCTTCTTACTCTCAGCGACTAGCGATAGCATAAAGACGATTTCCTTCTCCGCCTGCCTTTGAAGTAGCTCATCTAGATGCAGCTCTATCTGGTGGACCAACTGAAGAAGATTGGGCTCTAATGCCTCATTACCATTACTGTCTGCTCTTAGGACACTCTCATAAATTGACCATTCTGGCAACACTTGAAGCAATTAGTGGAGTCATCACGACACACCCCTGAGTAGCTCCTACCACACTTAGTACATGCGGGAGTCTTATAGTAACCCCTTGTTCCCTACTACCTTACGAATGCGCAGGTCTAGCTTTGAAGTTCTGAGAATTCTGACTATTGTACTCACATTTGTTCCTTAGTGCAGGTGCACTAGCAGATGAAGGAGAAGGTCCTTTCTGCTTATGTTGGAAACAAAACCGGTTCATATTACTCTTTTGCTGCCCGGATTCATTCCCTGATGTCTTAGCCCTCTTATTCTTAAACTCTTCTCTATCCTTCAGCTTTTCCTCCTCAACTTATTGCACATGGATCATCAGCCTTGCTATGCCCATGTAACCTATTAGCATGGCTGCCTTACTTTCCGTACCTGACAAACGAGTCAACCCAACTATGAATAAACTCATCATGCTCCTCATGTCAGCGACTATCTATTCGCTTCTCTCAGCTCACAAGGAAAGAAATGCCTCATGAAGGCACTCTCGACCGTAGGCCAGCTCAAATCGATTACACATAAGCATGAGTTAGAAAGACACTTTTTAGAGATAAATCTCTAACGCACGAAATGAGTATGAAATAAGTGAAGGAATTTCCTAAATGTTGTAGCCTCCTAATTATAGATGTGGCGCGCTTCACACCGATAACTAGGACTCTACAGACACGGCTTCATAGACTCCCTAAGACTCTTGAACTCTGTGCTCTGATACCAAGTTTGTCACTCCCCGAGCCTACACCCTGGAGGTGGCCGGCACTCGAGAATCATTGATGGCCCCAAGCGAACCATTGTCCTGGATTACTTACTCAGCGGAAGACTTTACTTAAGATAAATACTTTTAAAACAAGTAAACTGAACTGCTCAAAATATAACTTAGAATGTATTATAAGTCAACATTCAACTTGGCCAAAATGGCAACTCAAGTCTCGACTTAACTGAAAAGGAAAAGTAAAGACTCATGAACTAACATCACTAACTCTATCTATGAAGCCTCTAAACAACTGAGATGGACGTCGGGTCAAGACCCACAACATTTTAATGAATTAAAATTCTGAAAGCAATAAATATGATCCTTCGGAAAGCTAGGAGGCTCACCAACTAACTCTGAGTGCTCAAATGGATCAACGAGGCGCTGGATGTTGATCCTGATTACCTGTATCTGCATCATAATAAGATGCAGGTCAACTGTCATCAGTACATTAAATGTACGAGTATGAGAGTTGGAATGCTAACCATAACATAAGCTTGCAAAGAATCTGAAAGAAACACTTACCTACGCTTTACTCAACTCCTGAATAACTTAACTCAATATAAAGCAATAAAACACATGCAATATATAGAAAGCTTTTAAAACAGTAGAAAACAACTTAGTTCGTTAAAGAAAATTAAATAACAAACTCAACTTTACTCATATAATAAAGTAATATAATTTATGTGGGATTCTCTAACTGATAACCACCACTATGAGCCTAAGTGGTGATACAGTGTCTTGCCCACGCTGCCAGAACTGTCTTATACTTTGCCGTCACATAGAACGCTTAACTAAGTGGATCCACTAGTCTATGCTAAAAGTATTTTAAGGAGTCATCTAAAAAGTATGATCCTTTACTACCCATGATGGCTACATGGTTTATGGAGACGTGAGTTATCTAAACTCAAGCTTGTCCCCATATCGGTGCTCAATACTACTCCCAAATTATACTTTAGCTCATATGTTTGTAAAAACAAAACTCTTTCTTTGGTTTGAGATAATTACTCAAAAACTTAGCTTAAACGCTCTCTTGGAAATCTCAGTTTTCTTTCTTGCTCAAATGTGAAAACATTTTAACTCTTGGGAATACTTAGTTCCCGTATAATCTTTCAAGAATGAACTTTACTCTTAATCTTTAGTGAAAACTAGTTCAAAGGCTCTTTTGGAAATCTCAGTTTCCTTTCTTGTTTAAATGTGAAAACATTTACTATTTGGGAATACATAGTCCCGATATACTCTTTTGAAGAAATGCACTTCAAACTTTACTCTTTACTCAACTCAAAACTCAAGTCTTAAAACAAAGTTAAAACATTTGTAAAAGACCTTTGGAAAACTTTATGAACTTCTCATAACTTGACTCTTCACTTCTCTTGACTTGACTCTTAAATTCTCTTGACTTGACTCTTTACTTTCCTTGAATTGAATTATGGATTCAAGGATTATGATTTGTGATAGTAAAGATCTCATGATGTTTAGGAATGATTTTAGATAGCTAAACATGAGAAAAGATAAACAAAAATCACTGTCTGAGGATAGGTCCGCGACGCGGAGAGGTATGTAAATTTTGGTCGCGAAAATACTTTTTGAGGAAGAACGGTCAGTGACCGTACTGCGACGCGCGGACGAATTTTTTGAAACTGAGGGGCAGGTCCGCGACGCGGCCTGGGGCACCAAATTTGCCAAACTTTTTCCTTCTTTCGTTTTCCAATCCCAATTCATCCAAACTCGACTATTCTTCTCAATTTCTGTTTAGATTCAGATACCCATCATGTATACACAAGAATCCAACCCAAGGAAACAACATTCTAACCTCAAGGAACTCCTCAATCTCAACCTAACTCAAGAACGAAGGCCAATTTCAAGAACACCATTCAAGATTCATCAACTTTCAACTTTCTAGAACAAACTTCGCTGAAATAAACATGTTTGGCGCATGGGTGTACGAACCCAACGCTATGAAAGACTCACATACCTCTTTAGGGATCAACCCTTGTCTAAATCCACAAGCTAAACCTTCCAGAACGACGAACTTTCTCTTTCTCCTCTTTTCTTCTTTTGCGTTCTTTCTCCAAAAACCCTCGCATAAATTTCCAATTGTCTAAACTTAACCAATTCAAGTTAGACCCCAATTTAATTGCTAAAAATGAATTAACTTAATTGGGTAAGAAAAAGACCATAATACCCTTCTAAAATCCGGATTGGACTTTCCTTATTTGAACAACCCAACTTCCAATGGGCATAACTCACTCATACGAACTCAGAATCGCGCAAACTCGGCGGCGTTGAAAAGATTATTCCAAGATCTTTCCTATGATATCTGGAAATACACTAACTCATCCTGAGCTAGGATATATGTTCGTTTGAAGTTGACCAAAACTCAAACTTAACTTAACTTAACCAATTTTCCAGATTTTTATTATTTCCAAAAATCACTCTTTTTAATTCTAGCTCTTTCTAGTTCTTTCAATTTGCGAGATGTTACAAGTATTCATCGTAAACCTACGTGATTGCTATTTAAAGTAATATAATTTAAAATAACATGAATATATTATTAAATACTTAGTGATTCAATGTAAGCTTGCACACTTACATAGTTTGTTAGCCATATGGAAAATTATGTATAGATGACTTCATTACCCCATGTGTTTACGAACAAGCTGATCATTTTACATTCAGATATTTCGTTAGTTAATGAACACTTATTAGAATGTAATGTTACGCACCTACATGCACTACAAGGACACCTAACCAATCCATTATTTTTGAAAATGTCAAATGTCATTATATGTTCAATAAAATCTCTAACACCGTAAATAAACTCATGTTTCAAACCAACACCAGTTTCATAATGCATATTATACATCCACAAACGATGATCCATCTACAAAAATATAGATATTCAATTATATTATAAATTAAATTAATAATAATTTTACTACATTAAACTAATTTATATTGTTAATATATATGTATAATTATTTAATAATTATATTTATTATTACTTATATATATAAATTAATTAGTTCATAAATACTACATTTCAAGATCTACAAAGTGCAAGCTCAATTAATTCACAAATTTTAATTAAGTTTAATATTTTAAATAATTAATTATATTAATTCTAATTAAGTTCAAGTTATTATAAATTAAGTTCAAAGTTTCTAATTAATTAACTTCAAATTAAGTTCAAGTTCTAATTAAGTTTAATTATTAAGTTCTAATCAATTAAGGTCACCAAGAATTAGTTATATTCATGTTCAAGTTCAAGTTCTAAATTCAAGTCCATATAAAAGGTGATTAGTTATATATAAAGTTCAAATCCAATAATTTGTTATATTCAAATTCTAAGCTCAATTAGTTCAATTCTAAGCTCAATTAGTTCAAGTTCTAATTAAATTCAATAGTTATATTCAAGTTCCAAGTTCAAGTTCAAGTTCAAATTTTAAATTCAAGTTCATATCTAATCTATAAAATTAGTTATGTATAAACTTCTAATCCAACAATTAATTATAGATATTCAAGTTCTACTTCAAAAAAAAAAAAACTATTCATGACATTCAAACACTCATCAATATATATTCATAACATTCAAACATTCATCATATATTACTCAAAACACTTCAATTACTAATCTAACTTCAAATTAACACTTTACTAACTAACAATCAATCAAATTTTAAAAAGACCCTAAATTCAAAAATCTTCAATTCAAAACCCTAATAAAAATCCTAATTCATTCACTAACTAACAATGCCCAATTCAAAAAAAAAAACAATGCCCAATTCAAAATATGCCTAATTTATAAAAAAAACCTAAATTCAAAAATATTCAATTCTCTATACCTGACTAACAATAATCAAATCAAATTAACAATTGATTAAACACAACTCAATAAACTAAAACAATAATATACTAACTAAAAATCAACTATAATCACTAGAATTGAAAAAAAAACCTAAAATTAAACACTAACCTTAACAAACAAGAGAGGCAGCGACGGATGGCACACTGGCAGGGAGGCAACGGATGGCAACAAGCCACAATGAGTAGGGGAGGCGACTGGCGGTGGAGGCGGCAGATCGATATAGAGAGAAGGGAGAGAATAAGGGTGAAGAGAGAAGAAGAGAGAAGAGAGAGAACAAAATAAGAAAATCCCGATCTGGGTCAAAGATATTTTAAGAAAAGCGACGGATAACGTCTCTTTATCCGTTGGTTTTTTAAAAATAGTTGACCAAAAAAGCGACGGACTAAGAGACGTTGTCCATCGCTTTTCTTAAATGTTTGACTAGTAATTTAGACCAAAAAGCGACAAACTTTGAGATGTTATCCATCGCTTCGTTTAAAAATAATTAATCAATTAATTATTAATTATATATATATTTAGCGCAAAAAACCACAAAAAAAACCGACGGACTAATAGATACCGTCCATCGCTTTTTAAAAATAATTTTTAAAAATATTATTTTATTAAAAGCGACGGACAGTGTGGCTTTTGGCGTCGCTTTTTGGAGCGACGCCGTCCGTCGCTTTTCTGTCCGTCTTTTTTTAGCAATTTTTTAGTAGTGTATCACCAAATGTAAGGTATTAGTTAGACATTCTATACCATGTAGAGTGTATAACTAATCCATGAATTATTTATACATAGATATAATATTCAAATCAGTACGAGAAAATGTATTTTTTGAGACTGTGATCATTAAAGAAGATTTACAGTTTACCATAATTGGAAAATTTACTTATTGCTGGTTAGAACTAGAAGAGATTCGTAAAATTAGTCATTTACGGTGTGAGATTCAAGGTTGAGTGTAAGTAAGGATTCTTGAGTGATAGACACATCCTAATTTGGCTTACCACTATGTAATATTACGTACATGTCATGTCAAAACCAACATATTTTTGAAGGATAAAGACGGGTATACTATCAAATGCACTCTAAAGTGGGAACCCTAGTTCAACCCAGAGGCGGAAACTCTACTGCCTTTGCGTGGATGTCTTTTCCATCCCTATCACCTAATTTTTTTTCATTAAAGAATTCTTGTTTACAATGGCCAAAGCAGTGGGGAAACTGTTACATGTTGACATGGCTACAATAAGAAAATCTAGACGTAGTTGTGTCAAGGTAAAAGTTGAAGTCGACTTATTGAAATAATTTCCCAAATGTATGAATGTTGGAGTTAAGAGGACATCTTCTGGGGAAATCATCTCAACATGGATAAAAATCTTATACGATTACAATATTGCAAATATTGCAAACTTCAAGATGGAGGCATGATTTATGTCGAAGGGGTTCAAAAAGATAAGTAAGCATACTAGTAGTATTCACAAATGATTGGATCGGGGCGGGTCAAATATAAACGGATCGGATTTGATATAAGCAACTAAATAAAATTCAATTCTACCTCAACACAAATAATAAAATAGAGGATGTATGTGTAACACCTCAAAAATTTCCAAGTTAAGACACGAACTATTTTATATTTACATGTAGGGTCATATTGGGTTATTCTTAAATTTCCCATATATGTTTAAAGGTAAATTCTTTAGTGTGGGAATGATTTTGGATATCAATTAAGGTCACTAGAAACTCCTAGCACAAAGTTGAGTTGAAAGTTTCCTTACCGATT
>JAJOOO010012263.1:0-19637 GCA_029582685.1 Solanum piurae | reverse complement strand
AAATTATACACACGTAGCCGGACCAAGGTGCGGGGTGAAATTCTCTAGATGCCAGACCAAGGATTTAGAGATACCTAACTTATCACTTTACATGTAGTACACTAGGAAAGGATTGCTATTACTAAGACTATTGCGTTATGAGCTTGTGGGGAACATGTATACCCTTGTTAATTCTCTCATCTTGATAACAACCAAAATTGACTTTTGATTACTGGTTACTTATTGAGTTCTTACAATTTGTTTCACTAACCCCCCCCCCTTTAATTACTTGTTTCTAGAAGTAATTTGACTAATTGAATATAATTGTTGGTTAAAGCAAAGTCTAAACCATTTTCCTCGTGGGATCGACCCCAACCTACAAGTTGGGTTCTTTACTTGATAACGATCGCTTATGCTTGCGTATCAGTATGTAAGGCTATTCGATTTCCTATTTCTTTGGCATGAATCCAACACTTGTATTACAAAAAGTAAATTTTCTAAGTGCCCTTGGTAGTGACTGATCCATAGTTGGAGTTCCTACTCCCTATAGCATGAAAGTGAGTACTCTAATATGAGCTTGTTACTAAATCTACGTGCTTACACTACCAAGTATTAGCATGCAAGGTTTAAACTTGTTTCATCGTCAAAGTACCCTTGGCTCGTATTTCCCTTATATAAATCAAAATGATCCTAGATTACACATGGTACATATGTTTATATGTTGGATATACAATCTGCCCATATCATGCAAACTTGCTTCAATTGTCTATATATGTCATCTTGTCACATGTTCATATGTTCCCTTTATTGGTTATTACTCCCATTGTGTTAGACTATAATGTTACCTCACAAGATCTCTACTTGCTCTATTGTACATTTTATATGTACTTACTTGGAATATGTATTTGTCCTTGAGTTGAATCTACCCATGTTCTCCCTTGGTTCCACTTTCATGTATACCTTGTATTTGATATTAGTTAGTGAGAATTTGGCTACCATATAGAGTTCAAATCTCTTTGGCTGAATGTTAAATGTCTTCACTTGATATATGTTTCAATTTGAGATGTCAAAATGCTTACTGAGTCATATAAGCTCCTAAGTATTACGTTGGTGTCACATTTACTACCCATGTCATTGTTATTATCGTAAGTCCATATTCACATGTCTTCTACTAGTGGTTCATAGTTCCAAATCTCAACAATGATTATGACCACCAAAACAACAATCTCTAAAGAGTTATGATCATCAAACAAACAATCTCAAAAGAGTTATGAATATCAAAACAACAATCTCAAAGATAAAGAATTTAAGTGAAGTTATCTGTATAATTATGGGTGGCACCCCAGGGGAAAATGCCTAGCATGGGTCGATCCCAATTGTTATAGAAGGGTGATAGCTCAGGAGCGGAAGCCTAACATGGTCCGATCCCAATTGGTATGGAAGGATGGCATCTCAGGGGCGAAAGCCTAGCATGGGCCGATCCCAATTTGTGGAATTATGAGGACAACATCCCAGGGATTAAAATGCCTAGCATGGGTCATCCTCTTCTACCACTGATCAACCGAACATTTGTATAATATGTCTTATAAATATTATAATTCACAGAAAAGTAAAGAAAAGAATGTAACATACCCGATTCCACAAGTATAAGCAAAGGTGGTCTCTAATCCTTATCTATTGGTATTTGGTTTCACTTGAGCTCTCATTTTACATATGGTTGTATTATACCTTACATATTCAGTACATTCTTTCGTACTGACGTTCCTTATTAGGGACGCTGTATTTCATGCTGCAGGTACATGTACTCAACTAGTAGATCTCCTCAATAGAATCACATAATACTCATCATTTATTTGTATGCTCCAGGTTGATTCGGGGTTTTGCCGAGTCTTTACTATGCGTATTTTCATAGTGGTACAGTCATGGATTCCAGTAGAGGCTTTGTAGACATTGTAAAGTTATTATTTGTATTCATAGTTTCACATGCCACATGTATCGGTTCAGCTAGTCAACATGTGTTGTATATGAAGCTTCTCATAAGTAAATCTATCTATATAGACGTTTACTTTCTCATCATAGGTCACTTGTAAAGCATGTGTTCATATGGTACTTGTCCACCTCACCTAGGGTTGGGGGGTGGGTGATAAAAGTGGTATCAGAACAGTTCGTCCTAGGGAGTCTACAAAGTCATGTCTATTAGAGCCTTACTTATGAATGAGTTGCGCGCTACATTTATATTTAGAGGCCTGCTTGAACATTTTGGAAATGTTACCTTCCTTTATAATCCAGATCGTGCAATAGAGCGAAGTTAAGAAGTCAATTTCCACCTGCACCTAATCATGCTATTGATATTATGCTTATGATGGTTAAGGTTAACGGTAGCTAAAATGTCAACATGTAACCTACATAAAAGGATCTAAAGTTATCAAAATTTAGACTAGATTGAGCTCATTTTATTTGACCGTCCCACTCCACAAGATATGTAAAGGCTTTTATGTTATTCGCATTTAAGTTGCATTTGTAACATTTGGATCACGGTTGTTCAATTGAGAAAGATATCGTATGGTTATCTGTATGCTTAAAAAAATGATGGGTTACCTAGTTACATATATGAGTTGTAGCATTTCCAAGCACATCTTCTTAGGAGGATGTAAGCAACTTTTGAGTTCTATATTTCCTCCATATTTATAGGATCTATTCTTATAGAGGACACTTGTTCTTAGTCTGTGCTTTAGATAGAATTTTCGGCATTACACATGTACCCAAAATTGATGTTGTTGAACCAGTTTCTTTTAGTTGGAAGAAGGCAGTGGCACAATCTGATATTTGAATGTATCAGTGCAATAGTGTTACTAGAGATATCCCTAATTGGCTGACAAGGCCCAAATTCTTACCATATATCATCCCGAATATGTTAATAGTTGGCTTTTTATATGGTATGTGCCAACCACCCCGAATAAGTACTAATAACATTTGTATTCTTTTTATGGTTATAAAACTTAGGGATATAAGTGTGCCAATTGCTGCAAATGATATATGTATGGTAGTTCCCATTATGATCTATGTGTTGGCTATAGAGGATTAGTATGTGACTAAATGGTAAGGTTAACAAAATGAAAATTGATTGGTTAGACCTAAGTTGTGATTAGTCGATTGTACATAGTGGGATTAGAGTACATGAAGCTACTAGTTTTGATTAAAAGGTACTTGTTAGATAGGAAGCATGTGAGAATGAAGCTTGAATGACACAGGCCGAATATGTACGTAGAGCTTCTAGTTAGAAAGAGATGGGATATGTCAAATTCACTAAACATAGGAGTAGGGGTTGATATGAGGATGCTATAGAGGAGTGAGATAGGTAGTTATTGCTAAGTGTATGAGGCAAGAAAATGGTATCAACTCTTTAACCCTAACGAGTTATGGCGAACCTGGGAATAACTTTGTGAGCCTTTGTTAGATAGAGAAGTCAATTTAGTATTGATTCAAGTCTTGATATTTGGTCTTGAACAACAAGAAAACATAGGTGAATAGAAAGGCTACCTAGATAGAAGATACATGGGCCTAGTTCATCCACACCATTAGTACAAAAGAGAAGTAGAGCATTACACACATGTATAAACTTCCATCAAATTGAATAGAGCTACAACTGGGTTCATTTAATATATGCCTGGAGTAATTCTTCAGTCATAGTCCAGTTAAGGGAGAGGAAAATTGATCATATGCTAGTTGTTCTTATTTGGTATCTTGCATGGGAAAAGAGTCGGAGCACCCTCACTCGTTATAAAAACAAGAGAAAATCTATTAGTATAGCCAGACCTATCTATTTAAGCCCAAAGAGGCTAACTCTAAGACGTTATGAATCATGATATAACTTTACTGACATTTACATGTTATTAGAGTTCATGTTTTATGGTGCGTTAAAGCTTCACTATTTATTTTCTATTTCAACCTTCAAAGGGCTCCAGACATTGAGCGTGATATAACACAAGCTAGTAATGAAGGAAAAGTTGACCTCAGCCTCCTACTCTAAAAGATGAACTATTGAGGATTTTCTTTTCCTATCTTGACTATAGTATTAATATTGACCTAGATGGAAGCCAAGTCCTAATAGTAGAACACCTATAAGAATTCTTAGGAGATTGAAGAGAGTACATGGGGAAATCAATTGTATATGTTTTGAGGTGAGTAAGGAATATGGGAAAAACTATCCCACCCGTGACTTAACGCTTAAGACAGTGTGTTTGCCCTTATTGTGGTAGAGTGGTTCTATAGGATATCTCGTAGTTTCCAAAGATGGTTTGTTATATAATTATACATGCTGCATGTTCTATAACTTAACTATTTGTATGTCATTTGCCCTTTGTGGATTACCTTCTCACAGGTTACCTAATGTCATAGAATGCTTGCATGTATGTGTTATCCGCTTCGGAGCACCCTTGTTTATTGCTATATGTTTTCGTAGGACCTTTTCCCTACATGTTATTTATTGCACTGGTTACTTTCCTGATGTCACTTGTCTATATTGTGTAGGTACTGCAGGCTAATTGATCATATGACCACTTCTATATATTTTACATGCCTCGTGGCCTACTTGCTTAAACATTATAGGCCTTATAGATTTTCTGGCCATGTGTCATGTGCTCACTTGCTAATATTTCATATGTGTACTTATTGACATGTTAGTCTACCTATCCATGCGATATAACGCACTTGCTCAATGTGATTTGTGTTCCGTAGTTCACTTTCTTTTATGCCTACATGTCTTATAGTCTATTTGCTTACATATTATATATTTTGTAGCTTTAGTACTCATGCATCATGTGCTCATCTAGTCCATTTCGTACATGACTTATAGCTCATTCGCTCACACGCTACCCTATAGTTCATATGCGCGGGTACACCACATATTTCTACAGCTTAATGCCCGTATATTATGCGCTCCCTTTTGTGCTAGTCTGCCTATGTGTCATACTCAATGTGACTTATTTATCCGTATTTTATGCCCCTCTGTGCTTATTGACTTGAGTTTTGAAAATTTTGGGAAAATGTTTCCTTGTATCATGATGTAGTGATGATTTTGACCAGAAAAGGTTGGGCATATATGTAAATTTTTATCACAACCATAGATAAATAACTTAGCATAATGCCTTATTCGAAGGTGCGGCATAAAACTTTAGAGTCTATATTAACATCTATGCGTTCTTATAAGACTCACCTTTGAAAAGCGTCATGAGATAAAAGAGAAGGGAAAGTAGTGCCCCGATAGGTTAGGCCTATGATTTTATGTGTCCGTTCCATTTACAAAAAATATTGGGAGATACTATAGTTATTCTTGATTGTTAAGGCCCGAAAGCTAAGCTCAAAAGGTGTAACCTCCATTAAAGTATTGTGGAAGGAATATAATATAACATAAGATACTTGGGAATAGAAGATGGTACAGATCCTAAATACACCTCCTCATTCTAAACATCAACATAAGGATCTGAGATCATGTGGTCCCCTTATATGATCATAAATCCTACTAGCATTTGTTGATTTGATATGTCATTTGCATGTCTTGTGTTTAGGTATATTAAAGTCCTTATTTGTATGAGTTCTACTTGTGTATCTTCAGTGAATTACATGGTCAAGAAAGGGTTTAATTTGTCAAATTATTATTTCATGAAAAATATCTATTGAGACTTCATCCTAGACTTGTCTATACGTGTTTTAGGTTAGTCTATGGATTTTGGATAGTCCTTTTACAATGGGAACTCTCGCAAATCTCTATATGAAATACCAAGATTAACCGAACTATCAGGTGCACCTATCATTCGAGGATGAATGATCATAAGGGGGAGGATGTAACACCCCGTATTCTACGTGTACTAGTTCTATTTACATGACGCTTATAATGTGCCTTGTGGTATGGGTATGGACTTGGTTTCCTATGTAAGTAGTAACAATAGAATAGGTTTAAAGCGAACTGTCCGTAGCTTTTGATGCAACCCGCTTAAGTTGACGTCGATGGAAGTAGTTAAACTTGAGATCATAAGGTGGTATTTGAGTCTAAAGTTTAAAGTGACATAGTGTATAAAAGTTTTAAGTTAAGTTAAAGGTACTAAGGTCAAGAAATGGAATAAAATATTGAGGTGCTTGCTTGACTTAACTAAGCTAGTAGGTGACAAGTAGGTGCATCACCTACTTTGACTTATTGACCAGCCAAAAGGATTAAGTAGGTGAATCACCTACTAAGACTCTTTTGACCATGTTATTGGGCCAAGTACACTACCACCTACTTGCATTAATCTGGCCTAAGTTGAGTAGAAAAATAAGGGGAAAATAGACAGCCAAGGACTAATGTTCTTAAGTCCAAAAAGGCCCAAGTCAAAAGTCCAAGTAGGTGGATCACCTACTTGACAAATTATGGCCCAAAATGAGTGAAAAAGTCGGCCAAAGAAGGTCCCTTTAAAAGGGATTGATATCAGCTTTTTCCAACCATTTTTACTTTGACAAAAAAATCTAATTTCTAGAGCTTTATCTCGTCTTTCTCTTAGCTTCATACAACAACCATTAAATACCATTAGGGTTCTTGAATATTAGGGATTTCAACCTATTGGAAGGTATAATTTAAGACAACTTAAGGAGGACAACCTCTACCTTGAAGAATCCAAGTCTTAGCAAGTGGTAGTTCTGTCCAGCTAGGTAAGCTACTGCAATTTTCTCCCTCTTGTTCTTGAGTTAATTAGGACATTTGGTATGTGTTAGTGAGTTGGAATTTGTTCCTTTTACATGGTGTAATATTGGGGAGGATGTTCTGGTGATTAGTGCATGCTGGAACAGCCATGGAGGGGAGTCCTCTTTAAATTCAGTTATGAGCTTGTTTGAGCACTTTAAAAGTGTAATTTCAGCTCTTCAATTGCTGGTGATCAGAAACCATGATTCATATTTCTTCTATTACATTATTATGTTTAAGGATTGTTTTATGTATGTTATAATAAGGGATGTGACTAGATGTGTGGGGAAGTTATGGAGACGCTAAAGGACTTAAATATTACAGGGAGGTTTAGAGAGGACCTGATACGAAGGTTGTACAGTTTATAGACGTGATTTAAGGGAAAGGGAAGGAAAAAAACATTGGCTAGGTAAATTGCATGCTTACTGCTTGGTTACTATTTTGGTGAGATCAAGTAGCTCAAATTGATCGATTAGCTACTAATACTAGTCTTACAACTTATTTTATTGTATATTATTAATCTGAAAGGAAGGAGCTTAAGTCATACTTTTTGAATTGTATAGCAAGGTATGTAAGGCTATTTGATTTCCTATTTCTGTGGCATGAATTCAACACTTGTATTACAAAAAGTAAGTTTTCTAACTGCCCTTGGTAGTGACTGATCGATAGTTGCAGTTCCTACTCCCTAGAGCATCAAAGTGAGTACTCTAATATGAGCTTGTTACCAAATCTACGTGCTTACACTACCAAGTATTAGCATGCAAGGTTTAAACTTGTTTCATCGTCAAAGTACCCTAGACACGTATTTCCCTTAAATAAATCAAAATGATCCTAGATTACACATGGTACATATGTTTATATGTTGGATATACAATCTGCCCATATCATGCCAACTTGCTTCAATTGTCTATATATGTCATCTTGTCACATGTTCATATGTTACCTTTCTTGGTTATTACTCCCATTGTGTTAGACTATAATGTTACCTCACAAGATCCCTACTTGCTCTATTGTACATTTTATATGTACTTACTTGGAATATGTATTTGTCCTTGAGTTGAATCTACCCATTTTCTCCCTTGGTTCCACTTTCATGTATACCTTGTATTTGATATTAGTTAGTGAGAATTTGGCTACCATATAGAGTTCAAATCTCTTTGGCTGAATGTTAAATGTCTTCACTTGATATATGTTTCAATTTGAGATGTCAAAATGCTTACTGAGTCATATAAGCTCCTAAGTATTACGTTGGTGTCACATTTACTACCCATGTCATTGTTATTATCGTAAGTCCATATTCACATGTCTTCTACTAGTGGTTCATAGTTCCAAATCTCAACAATGATTATGACCACCAAAACAACAATCTCAAAAGAGTTATGATCATCAAACGAACAATCTCAAAAGAGTTATGAACATCAAAACAACAATCTCAAAGATAAAGAATTTAAGTGAAGTTATCTGTATAATTATGGGTGGCACCCCAGAGGAAAATGCCTTGCATGGGTCGATCCCAATTGTTATAGAAGGGTGATAGCTCAGGAGCGGAAGCCTAACATGGTCCGATCCCAATTGGTATGGAAGGGTGGCAGCTCAGGGGCGAAAGCCTAGCATGGGCCGATCCCAATTTGTGGAATTATGAGGACAACATCCCAGGGATTAAAATGCCTAGCATGGGTCATCCTCTTCTACCGCTGATCAACTGTTCATTTGAATAATATGTCTTATAAATATTATAATACACAGAAAAGTAAAGAAAAGAATGTAACATACACAATTCCACAAGTATAAGCAAAAGTTGTCTCTAAACCTTATCTATTGGTATTTGGTTTCACTTGAGCTCTCATTTTACATATGGTTGTATTATGCCTTACATATTCAGTACATTCTTTCGTACTGACGTCACTTATTAGGGACACTGTATTTCATGTTGCAGGTACATGTACTCAACTAGTAGATCTCCCCAATAGAAGCACATGATACTCAACATTTATTGGTGAGATCCAGGTTGATTCGGGGCTTTTCCAAGTCTTTACTATGCGTATTTTCATAGTGGTACAGTCATGGATTCCAGTAGAGGCTGTGTAGACATTGTAAAGCTATCATTTGTATTCATAGTTTCACTTGTCACATGTATCGGTTCAGCTAGTCAACATGTGTTGTATATGATGCTTCTCATCAGTAAATCTATCTGCATAGACGTTTACTTTCTCATCATAGGCCACTTGTAAAGCATGTGTTCATATGGTACTTGTTCGCCTCACCTAGGGTTGGGGTGTGACAATGCTCTTCTTTTACCATGTATTTTTTAGCACCCCACTTACCTTTTCACTTGATTGTCCTAGAGTAAACTTTATATCTTTAACTCGATCCAACACTTGTGATTCAGATATGGCACAAGGTGCATGTCTTTTTTTATAGTACCATTAAATGATTTTGCCTTATTTTGATATTTGTGACCAGACTTCCAAAAACATCAATGGCCCATGAAACAAAAATTCCTTCTATGTTTGAGCCTTTTAAATTGAGTGTTTATATTGCTAGAAGGGCATGCAAATCGATCATAAGTGCTCCATACATAAAGAGTACCATATGCTGGAAAATCATTTATAGTCCACATAAGAGCTTCTCTCATTTGAAATGTCTCCTTTGTAGAAGCATCATGTTTCTACCACGACACTCCACAATTCATTTAACTCTTTTATTAATGGTGGCAAATAGGCATCAATATTATTGCCAGGTGATTTTGGTCCAGGAATAAGTAAGGACAGAATAAAGAACTCTTCTTTCATGCACATCCACAGTGGAAGATTATATGACATTAAAATCACTGGCAAAGTACTATGAACAGTTCACATTATGCCAAATGGATTAAACCTAATAGAAGATAATATCAGGTGGACATTACGAGAATCTCCAGCAAATTCAGGATATTTGTTATCAAAACTTTTCCAAGCTTCAGAATCAGCAGGATGTCGTAGAACACCATCCTTGTTGCGCTCTTCATGATGCCATCACATTTCTTTAGAAGTAGAAGACATAAATAATCTTTGTAGTCTTAGTTTTAAAGGATAATACCTTAGGACCTTGGATGGAATTTTCTTTGCATTATTTTTCCATCTAAAAGCTTCATAAATTTTGCATTAATTGACATTCTTACTGGCAAACTCTTTTCTGAAAAGCATGCAATCATTGGGACAAGCATGATTTTTTTCATACTTTAAGCCCAAAACTTCAATTATCTTTTTGGTCTCATAGAAAAGAGGTAATTTATCCCCTTTTGGCAACACATCATTTAATAATCCAAGCAAAGAATCGAAAGATTCATTTGACCATTTGAACATGCATTTTGTACGATAGATATGTAGCAAAAAGGACAATTTGCTAAACTTCTTACATCCAGGATAAAGTTCTTCATTTGCCTCCTTCATGAGTTATTCAAACTTATCCATCTCTTGATGAGTTTGATTTCCAGATGTACGAGTAGTATTTCCCTGTAGGTTTGGCTCCAACTCACCCCTTTCATTGATATCACTATCTATAAACTGTATACATCCTCCAAAGGCATCATGTATCATTCTTGTCACGTCATTGCCCCTTAAAGTTGACTGGCTACAATTAGTTACTTGAGTATTGTTTGATTTATTTAGAGACTCCCTGTGACAAAAACAAGTATCATATGATAACAAAATGCCATTAACCACAAGATGGTCATATGTTGTGGCCCGATTTACTTGATGGAAAAGCGCACATTCTGTACAGGGATATGCAATTTTGTCTCCATCTTGTTTTTTAGAAAAGGAATGATTTAAAAATTCATTTAATCTATCCAAGTATTCTTTACTAACTCTATCACAATACATCTACTTTTTATTACTAGGATTGTCCATAAAGTTCAAGATATTTTTTTCCAGCAATTACTGTAAAAACTAAAGATGCGTTAGTAAAAAATGGTGAAATTTATTAATCTGTATGTAATTCCATAACTCAAAGATGTAATTTCAATAATTCAAACTATCAAACAAAGATCTGATTCTAATAATATTCATAAATTGAATTATCTCAAAAGAGATGATAAACTTAGAATGCTTTATTAAGAATTTCATTTCAAAGACACACTCAACTTCAACATTGTATAAGTAAATGAAGCATAATTTAAACAAAGAACAATATTTATAAAGTTAACTGAGAATTCTACAAGAAGTAATATATTTCATATCTGAAGAAAAAAAAATGCACATGACAAAACAAATATTCTATTGGAATCAAGTTATGATAATGTTAGCACAAAAGCTTCATGGACTCCTAAGAAGATTTTGGAGGCCAAAGACTACTCTACTTCTTCTAGATTTACTTATAAGGAAGTGATGCATATTGAGAACTTCTCTATCTGAGGGAGGGGGGAGGTGGCGAACAACAATAGCTTTTCTACCTAGTTGCGAGAAATTTTTAGAACAAGCAGAAAATTTTTCATAGGCAAGAATCTAGGTTCATTGATGTGCCGCGAAATCTTGGCACATTCGATGCACAAAACTAAGGATTAATACTAGAATCAAGTATATTTATGTAAGATTTGATGTGTTTGTTAAATGGTTAGACAGGTTTGCACTTGCGTGGGAAACTTGGAAAAGAGGGGTGAAAGGAATTGTAACACATCGTATCTGAAAATAGACCTCAATGTAGATTTCCAGAAGTTGCAGGTGCAACCCACGGTTACAACCCATGGACCGTAGGGTGACCCACGGCCCATGATGGTGGTCCATGGTTTGCATATGCAACCTTCCCCAGAACCTCCCCATAAAATTCGTCTAAGGGTCAGCCTACGCCATGACCTACGGACCGTAGGTTAGACCACAGTCCATGGTCCAGGATCGTAGGTCAGACCCTCAGCTTCTAGCTCCCAGCCACGATCGATGGTTGACCACTACGGACCGTCAGTCGATCGACGGTCCATTGGTCCCGTCCGTAGGTGACCCCGACAACAGTTAAGTTAGGGGTCTTTTGGTCTTTCGCTTATGTGTTGGACCCCTAAACTACGTCGTTTAAATCCTAAACTACGAAGTTTTGGTCAGTTTTAGCCTAGAAACATAACTAGAACTTACCTAAGTCAGATTATTCATCACAACATGGAAAAATTAGAACGCAAGAGGAGAAAGAGGTGACCAAACTCTAGTTCAAGAACGCAACGAGTTCCCATCAGTTCCAACCCCGAAATCGAAATATCTCTCCATGGAATTCGTCACCAGGTATGTGGGATTTCACTTGTGAGTTCATTTCGCCCATTAAGTCCCTAGATTTCAGTAAAATCTTGATTCCTTTATTATCAACTAGACCTAGGATTTCTAGAATTTCAGTAGATTATAATAAATTTGTTACTTTAGTATTCATAATCAGTTTATCATGATCTTTAGCATGTTTTAGCATAAACTCCTTCATAAATTTAGAACCCTAGCTATGTAATTCTTTTAGTTCATGAATTACACATGCTAGGTTAGATATTTCACATATGTACATGTATGCCTCAGTTATTGAATGTCCATTATCAGTATATTAATGTTGCATTCTCAGTTAGCATGCCAGTATTTTGAGCTATCCAGTACTACAACATTTCAGCCATAGAATGTTGATTACTTAATCAATTGGGAGAAGCTTAATACCGAGTGGACTAGGGTTAGTCACCCTCAAATCCCAAAACTACGTGCCCCGTAGGTTGTAAGTCCCCACTTTGGGCATTATTTTAGTGATCACGCCAGTCATGCCTCTATACCTCTGTCAGGGTATATTAGGTCCTCTGGATGGGGCGTATACATCGGACTCCAGTTTAGCTCATGTGGTTTTATGTCAGTTATTTGTAGCTTCCACAGTTCAGTTAGATTCTATTGCATTGACCAGGTTATCAGTTACAGATAAATTTCAGTCCCGGCATGTTATAAACTTTGTCATTGCATTAAGTTATTTCATGTTCAGCATTCTCAGTATAGCATCATTTTTATCTCTTATCATTGCTCAGTATTTACACTTTGATTCAGCTATGATTATTATTCAACTTTACTCTATCATACATGCTCAGTACCTTTCAAGTACTGACGCATACTCTGCGCTACATCTTCTCATGATGTAGGTTCAGGTTCTCAGCTTCCAGATCACGGATAAATCGGTTCCCGATCTTTAATTCAGCAGCATTAGTGGTGAGTCCTCATTTTTCGAGGACGAGTGACATGATTGTATTTCTTGTTTTTAGCTTTAGTTTCAATTTTGATAGATCTAGCTGGGGCATGTCCCAACATTTCTAGGCAGTAGAGGCATAATTTCAGACATAGTTAGTTTCAACTTTAGTGTTAGAGTTTGACTTTTCATTTGTATTCAAACTCTTAGTTTTCTTTATTCATATTTAGTATATGGGTATTCCCCATCATTTCAAATTTATCTCATGATTAGCTTCCGCACAGTATTTATTGCTTCAGTTTATCATTAGTATGAGTATGATATGCCAGCAGGGTTAGCTTGGGGTCACTCGTGATCCTAGGTCCCGTGTCCGCGTCCAGGGGTAGCCTCGGGGTGTGACAAACTTGGTATCAGAGCACTAGGTTTAAGAGCCCTAGGATGTCTGAAAAGCCGCACTAAGTAGAGTCATTTTCATAGGTGTGAAATGCGCCACATCTACTGAGAAGGAGGCTGCAAAGTGTTTTAGGAAAAACTTAATTTTCTTGTTACTCTTATCGTGCGTAAGGTATGATCTAATTCCACGTTCTGACTCATCGTTTTGCATTTCAGATCATGCCTCCTCGTAGAGCTAATGCCAAGAATGTGAATGCCATGAATGCAAATGCAGCTCCTCCAGTCCCAGATCAGGAAGTTTTGAATGCTGAATTTTAGAACGCTATCCAGTTGTTGGCTCAGAGTGTGACCAACCCAACAATCAGCAGGTTTCACTTACAACGAATGCTAATGTTGGGTCAGCTACAGCTAGAGTGCAGGATTTTATTAGGATGAATCCGCCTCAGTTCTTAGGATCACAGATTGGTGAGGATCCCCCAAAGCTTCATAGATGAGGTCAAGACGATCTTTGAAGTGATGTAGGTAACTGGGAATGATCGGATTGAGTTGGAATCTTACCAGCTTAAGGATGTGGCTCATATCTGGTATACTCAGTGGAAAGAGAACAGGGGTATAACTGCAACTTCTATCACTTGGGAATGCTTTCGTGAAACCTTTATGGATAGGTTCTTCCCAAGAGAGTTAAGGGAGGCAAAAGCTCAAGATTTCATGAACTTGAGGCAAGGTAACATGACAGCCCAATAGTATGGACTCAAGTTCACCCAACTCTCCAGGTATGCTCCTCACATGGTTGCTATCCCAGGCCTCAAATGAACAAGTTCCTGTGTAGAGTGTCAGACTTGGTAAACACAGAGTGTAGGAATGTTATGCTGCTGGAAAATATAAACATCTCTAGGCTCATGACTCGCGCTCAGCAGGTTGATGGAGATAAGCATAGGGAGCAGGCTAAGGAGAACAAGAAGGCTAGGATTGGGAACTATGAGTATTCTCAACAGAAATTGGGTGGTGGAAATCATTCACAGGGTCAGTAGAAATCTTCAGCCCCAGCCCCTTCATCAGCTAGTGTTCCATCTGTCAAGTTCCAAAATGATCAGAAAGGTAGGGCAACAGGCTGTAAGTCTTAGGGAAGTGTTTCAGGAACCAAAACCTACCCAACTTGTCCTAAGTGTGGTAAGAACCATCCAGGAGAGTGTCTTGCAGGAAAGGAAGGACGCTTTGGGTGTTGTCAGTCTGGTCACAGGTTGAGGGATTGTCCTTCTAAACAGGGTCAAGGAGGCAATGCTAGTAGAGCTCAGTATACAACATCAGCAGCACCAATTGGTCGCTCGACTCAGCATGGTAACTCATCTGGTACAGGTGGCGGATAACGCCAAAATACGTTGTATGCTCTTCAGGCTCCCCAGGATCAGGAAGATTCTCCTGATGTGGTCATTGGTACGTTACGAGTCTTTAATCTCAATGTTTATGCTTTGTTAGATCCAGGGGCTACTGTTTCCTTGGTAACTCCTTATATAGTAGTCAAGTTCGATGTTAGTCCAGAAACTCTCTCAGAACCCTTCTCAGTCTCTACTCCAGCCGGTGACCCAGTTATAGCTAGACGGGTATACAAAAATTGCCCTGTCACAGTCTCCCAGAAAGTCACCTCAGCAGATCTTGTAGAGTTAGAAATGGAAGACTTTGATGTCATTATAGGTATGGATTGGCTACATTCATGTTATGCCTCAGTCGATTGTAGAACTAGGATTGTTTGTTTTCAGTTTCCAAACGAACCAATCTTAGAATGGAAGGGTAGTAGCTTAGCGCCTATGGGTCGATTTATTTCTTACCTTAAAGCTAGAAAAATGATCTCTAAGGGTTGTCTCTATCATCTAGTTTGGGTTAAGGATTCAAACTCCAAAACCCCAGCTCTTGAGTCTGTTCTAGTAGTCAACGAGTTCCCAGAAGTGTTTCCAGAAGATCTTTTCGGTGTTCCTCTCGAAAGAGAAATCGACTTTGGAATTGATCTCCTTCCACATACCCAGCCTATATATATTCCTCCTTATAGAATGGCTCCAGCTGAGCTTAAGAAATTGAAAGAGCAGTTGAAAGACCTTCTAGATAAGGGGTTCATCAGACCCAGTATTTTGCCATGGGGTGCTCCAGTGTTGTTTGTGAAGAAGAAAGATGGTTCCCTCAGAATGTGCATTGCCTATCGGCAGTTGAACAAAGTTACAATAAGGAATAAATATCCCATCCCCAAGATTGATGACTTGTTTGACAAACTTTGGGTTGCTAGTCATTTCTAAAAGATAGATCTCAGATCCAGTTATCATCAGCTCAGAGTCAGAGATATTGACATTCAGAAGACAGCCTTCAGAACTCGGAATGGTCATTATGAATTTGTAGTTATGTCATTTGGACTAACCAATGCTCCTGCAGCTTTCATGGATTTGATGAACAGGGTGTTCAAGCAGTACTTGGACTTGTTCGTTATCATCTTCATTGATGATATCCTCATTTACAATAGGAATGAAGAAGAACATGCGAGTCATTTAAGGGTTGTCCTGCAAAATCTCAAAGATCGCCAATTATTCGCTAAGTTTAGCAAATATGAGTTTTGGTTGCAATCTGTTTCTTTCCTTGGGCATATTGTGTCTAGCGAAGGGATCCGAGTGGATTCTCAGAAAATAGAAGCAGTGAAACAACAGCCCAGACCTACCTCTCCTGCAGATATGAGAAGTTTCTTAGGTTTAGCGGGTTATTATAGAAGGTTCGTGGAAGGATTTTCATCCATTGACTAAGTTAACTCAGAAAAAGGTTAAGTTTCAGTGGTCGGATGATTGTGAGAAAAGCTCTGCAGAACTGAAAACTAGGATGACTACAGCTCCTGTTTTGACTCTACCAGAGGGTTCAGACTGTTATGTGATCTATTGTGATGCATCTAGGGTCAGCCTAGGTTGTGTGTTGATGCAGCAAGGTAAGGGTATAGCTTATGCTTCTAGATAGCTTAAGGTGCATGAGAAGAACTATCCAACTAATGACCTCGAGCTTAAAGTAGTGGTGTCTACACTTAAGATTTGGAGACACTACTTGTATGGTGTTCACGTAGATGTGTTCACAACTATAAGAGCCTTCAGTAAGTGTTCACCCAGAAAGAGTTGAATCTTCACCAGAGGAGATGGCTTGAGTTCTTCAAGGATTATGATATGAGTGTACATTACCATCCTGGTAAGGCCAATGTAGTAGCATATGCTCTTAGTATACTATTTATGGGTAGTGTAGCCCATGTTGAGGAAGAAAGAAAGGAACTAGCAAAATAGGTTCACAGGCTTACTCGCTTAGGAGTTCGCCTTATGAGAATATCAGATGGTGGTGTAACAGTTCAGAATGGGTCAGAATGTTCATTGGTAGTGGAGGTCAAGGAAAAGCAAGACAATGATCTGATATTGCTTCAACTAAAGGGTGCAATCCATTAGCAGAGAGTTGAGGTTTTCTCCCAAGTGGGAGATGGTGTGCTTCGCTATCAGGGTCGATTGTATGATCCTAAGGTGGGTGAGTTGAGACAACAGATTCTTGAAGAAGCCCATAATTCTATATATTCTATTCATCCAGGCGCCACTAAGATGTACCGTGATCTGCGGGAAGTCTTTTGGTGGAATTGTATGAAAAGGGATATAGTGGATTTATTAGCTAAGTGCCACAATTGTCAGCAAGTCAAGGTAGAACATCAGAAGCCAGGAGGTATGACTCAAGAGATCGACATTCCTACTTGGAAGTGGGAAGTGATCAACATGGACTTCATCACAGGTTTACCTCGCACTCGCAGACAACATGACTCCATTTGGGTGATTGTTGATAGAGTTACTAAGTCTGTGCGCTTTGTGGCGGTTAAGACTACAGATTCAGTGGAGGACTACGCCAAGCTTTACATTAATGAGATAGTTAGGTTTCATGGGGTTCCTTTGTCTATCATCTCAGATAGAGGTCCTCAGTTTACCTCTTATTTCTAAAAGTCATTTAAGAAAGGTCTTGGTACTCAGGTTAATCTTAGCATAGCATTACATCCATAGACAGATGGTCAGGCAGAGCGTACCATTCAGAACTTAGAGGACATGTTGAGAGCTTGTGTGATCGACTTCAAGGGTCATTGGGATGTTCACCTTCCTCTTTTAGATTTTGACTATAATAATAGCTACCATTCCAGCATTCAGATGGCCCCTTATTAGGCATTATATAGGTGTAGATGTAGATCTCCAGTTGGTTGGTTTGAAGTAGGTGAAGAAGCCTTGATAGGGACAAATTCAGTCCATGATGCTATGGAAAAAGTGTAACTCATTAGAGATAGACTTAAGACAACCCAGAGTCGCCAGAAGTCCTATGCAGATGTAAGGAGAAGGGAATTAGAGTTCCAAGTTGATGAGTGGGTTTTCCTGAAAGTGTCACCTATGAAGGGGGTGATGAGATTTGGCAAGAAAGGGAAGCTCAGTCCTAGATATGTAGTCCCTTACAAGATCTTGAAAAGAGTTGGTAAAGTGGCTTATGAGTTAGAGTTGCCAGAAGAACTAGCAGCAGTGCATCCGGTTTTTCACATTTCATTGTTGAAGAAGTGTGTGGGTAATCCAGCATCCATTATACCTTAATAAAGTGTGGTTGTAAAGGATAGTTTCACTTATGAGGATATGCCAGTTGAGATTCTTGATCATCAAGTTCGAAGGTTGAGAAACAAAAAAGTCGCTTCAGTTAAGGTTTTGTGGAGGAGTCAGTCCGTAGATGGAGCTACTTGGGAAGCAGAAGCAGCCATGAAGGCCAAGTATCCTCACCTCATTCCTTCCGATTCCACTCCAGCTTGAGGTAATAGTTCCTCTTTAATTTTTCAGTCATTCATGCATGAATTCAGTCTTAGTATCATGTTCCTTCCGTGTGTACTTGCATTTTCAGCGTATTTGCATGATCTTAGAACTTAGTTCAGTCAGAAATAAGTTTCCAGTGCTTAGTGGTAGGGTTTGCAGCTCTTACCCTCCCTATTCAGCTAGTTTAGTCTTCATTCGAGTATGAATGTTCCCAAGGGGGAGATAATGTAACACCCCGTATCCGAAAATAGACCTCAATGCAGATTTCCAGAAGTTGCAGATGCAACCCACGGTTGCCACCCACGGATCGTAGGGTGACCAAGGCCCGTTCTAGTAGTATGTGTTTCGCATCTGCAACCTTCCCCAGAACCCCCTAGAAAATTCGTCTAAGGGTCAGCCTACGCCAGGACCTACGGACCGTTGGTAAGACCATGGTCCGTGGTCCAGGACCATAGGTCAGACCCTCAACTTCTAGCTCCTAGCCACGATCGATGGTTGACCAGTACGGACCGCCAGTCGATCCACGGTCCGTTGGTCCCGTCCATAGGTGACCCCGACATCAGTTAAGTCAGGGGTCTTTTGATCATTTCCTTATGCGTTGGACCGCTAAACTACGTTGTTTAAACCCTAAACTATGTAGTTTTGGTCAGTTTTATCCTAGAAACATAACTAGAACTTACCTAAGTCAGATTTTTCAGCAAAACATAGAAAAATTAGAACGCAAGAGGAGAAAAAGGTGACCAAACCCTAGTTCAAGAACTCAACAACTTCCCATCAGTTCCAACCCCGAAATCGAAATATTTCTCTGTGGAATTCGTCACCAGGTATGTGGGATTTCACTAGTGGGTTCCTTTCGCCTTTTAGGTCCCTAGATTTCAGTCAGATTCTAGATTCCCTTATTATCAACTAGACCTAGGGTTTCTAGAATTTCAGCAGATTATCATAAATTAGTTACTTTACTATTCATAATCAGTTTATCATGATCTTTACCATGTTTTAGTATAAACTCCTTCAAAAATTTAGAACCCTATCTATGTAGTTCTTTTAGTTCATGAATTACACATGCTAGGTCTGATATGTACATGCATGCCTCAGTTTTTTAATGTCCATTATCAGTATATTAATGTTGCATTCTCAGTTAACATGCCAGTATTTTGAGCTATCCAGTATTACATCATTTCAGTCATAGAATGTTAATCATTTAATCAATTGGGAGAAGCTTAATACTTAGTGGACTAGGGTCAGTCACCCTCAAGTCCTAGAACTGCGTGCCCCGTAGGTTGTAAGTCCCCTCTGTCGGCATTATTTTTATCACGCCCTGAGACTACCCCCGAGACGCGGACACGGGACCTAGGACCACAAGTGATCCCAAGCTAACCCTGTTGGCATGAACATGAGCATACTAAAAATAATAAACTGATGCGGAAGCTAAATCATAATTAAAATGAAAAGATGGGGAATACCCATATACTATAACTGAGATAAATAATAACTGATGAGTTTAATACAAAGAAGATATTAACTCAATACTAAGCTGAATCTAACTATGTCTGAAA
>JAJOOO010012262.1:0-17908 GCA_029582685.1 Solanum piurae | reverse complement strand
GAGGAGGTGTGATAATATAGTCTAATGAGTGATGCTTAGTCACATATACAACTGTCCCCAAAGGGTGCTGCCCCATTTTATTGTGTGCTGCCCTAAATATATACATATACACCTATAATGTATATAATTGTTACGAACACTTTCAATTAATATGTAATTTTAATTAGAAAAAATTACGTAAATACCCCCATACAATACCTTAAATTACGAGCACCATCTATTTTAAACAAGGTTGCATATATCACAAAATTTCAAGTTTCCGATCTAAGAGTAAAACATATTGTAGTAATTAAGAAATGATGTATCAACATGCAAGAGTTGATCTAGTATTTTAGGGGTGTTACATAAACTCACCTAGATGCCTACATCGTAGATCATTTAGTAAAGAACGAACAATTTCATATTGATTGATAAATCTACCATTGAAATGTTCGAGAATAGTTAGAACTAAAGTATAAACAACATCTTCTCTGTTTTTTACCAAAGCAAATCCAAGGTTATCAACTACTTCATTAGCAGCCTTGGCATTGATGACATTTGTTTTTGCTTCGGTGGTCATATAATTGTCCCACCATCCTCTTAGCTGACCTGTAAAACCTGCAATAATCATTTTGCAAAAAGTTCTATCGGTGTTATTAACACTTTTGCAAATCGTGGCGTACATGAGCATTCTATGTACTAGAATCGTTAATTTCTATCAGTCAGACCATCTAGATTCCATTCATAAATCTCACTACCACTGTACGACGTATTAGTCTGATTCCAATCTTGTTCCTCGATTAACACATCTTGAGGGGTCGGTCTAGGGTAGTAATAAGTTTGCATGCTGGGTGGCTGAGCATAAGCATTCCCCTTATTTATCTTAGGAAAGCCACGAAGTTTATTAACTTCTGACTCAACTTGAGTTTTGAAATCAAAAGTATTTTCAATATCATCAACAAATTCTTCAGATAGGCTAATGGGTTAGCCCCTAATTCAGCAAATTTTTTATCAAAAAGATTTTCAAGATCATACATAGGTTTAAATATAAAATCCTGAATCTCAGGAGGTCTTTGAATAGATACCTCAGGTGACTTAGAAGCTGAAGCCTAATTAGAAGAAGGATTTAAATCACTTTTCATTTGATTAATTAAAACAATTAATTCGTCCAATTTTTTATCGATAGAACTAATATGTTCTCCAAGGACTTTAACATAAAGGCCCAAATAATTGTTTTGAGAAATGAGATTATTAATCTCGTTAATACTAACAGTGGATACATCACTTTCAATAAATTTTTGAAAAGCAGTGAAAGTAATGCCAGTATTATTAGGCAAAATAAAGGTGCCTGAGGAGAATAAATAGTTTGAATTATATTTCCAGATTCATCTTTATAATATCGTTCAAGAACCTTTATGAACAAAGGAAGATAAGTGGTTATAAACAAAGGTACGAAGAAAATGATATGATTATGAATCGCACAAGTCTCATAGAATTCTTGAGAAATATTATGTAGATCGTCATCATTATAAGTGTCAAAGAATCAATTTTTAAAATGACTCCATTTATCATTTGCAAATTCATTTTGAATGTACTTTCTTGCCAGGGAACCTGGGCTAAAATCAATTTGGTGTTCATTCATCATTAACTATCATTTGGATTAAAATTCATTTCTGAATTAGAAGGAAAATCTTTATCAGAAATATCCGAGGTTTTATCATTTACTCGAATAATATTTAATCGAGGATCAATCTTAATCTTTTCTTTATTTTCAGATATGACCGAAGAAAGAGTATGTAAAGAAGCAGCGCGATTTCTAGCAGGACCATACATAGGTTCAATAGGAGATATATGCTGAATCGCAAGTCTTCTATCAGAAAATGAATGTCTATTATAAGGAACACTTTTATCATCAAATTGCATACAGATATTACCATCTGAATTCTGAGTAATATGAGAATAATCGGAATTGGTTACCGCATCGGTCATCTGAGTGGAAGGTATAACCGACTCAAGAGTCCATGTAGTTGGAAAATTAATTTCTTCCCATTTAATAGGTCTTCTAGTAGTGACCTTAGATCTAGCAAAATTGGTTTCTACCAAAATAGTCTGATCTGATGTATCATATAATTTACATCTAGGATTTAAAGTAGCCAGCAATTTATAATATATGCGATAAGAAAGACATATCAGTTCAGAACCAGGTGCATAATTATAACCATGCGTTTTAATATTCAATGTTAAAGCATCCAAAATATTTGAATCATTTAAAGATAACTGAAGATTAGGCTGAGTATTAAAATATACTGGTCCATAAGCTACGGTGGATTCAATTGATCCCATCAACGATTGTCAGAAATTTAAGTTTCTCGCATCTCGGAGAGCCGCTAAAAACGTTTCTGGTAACCCTTTCAGAGTTAAAGGTTTAAAAGCAATTTGAACCATACCAATATGTAAGAACTTATATTGATGTCTATAAATATCAATATCACGTTTATTTAATAAACGAATAGTCTGTTCAGAGGAGTTTAACGCCGAAGACTGTTCAATAGTTTTTATGAGTTGTTTATTAGAGAGTTTATCAAACCAACCATAATCATAAATGGTTTTTATATCAACCTTCGGAATAGTCCATTTGTTTTACAAATCAAGATTTTGAGGTATATCTACCTCTTCCAATCGGGTACTTTTAGTACTCGTGTCTCCTAGATCCATGATCAAAGAGTATATCTATGCCGAAATACTTAAACAACATTTTATATATTCCATGAAAGTTGCAGGCTCTGATACCAAAATACAGGATCTCTAACCTGGCGGTAGTTCGCCCAGTTATAGATCAAACAATTCAATATCCTTACAGGTAGTTCACCTACATAAGAATTAAATTACATAGAAATTCTAAAACAACCTGGACTGTATGTTAATGCCTTTTACCCAAGCAAATGGTCTGTCTAGAACTACTATATACTATTATTGAGCCCATGTGTATGAAGATTCTAACCGGGTATAAGACGCCCTTTTAAACTCTTTTGGGCTAGAGACCACGGCTTATCAGACGGAGTCACTAAGACAAAGCCAATAATAGTAATACTAGTTCTGACTGTACCTCAATCTCGGAACCAAGTCGAAGTCATCTTAGGATTTTTCTGTAATAGAATAAAACTTAGATCCATTAATGGTTTATATAAAAGGAAATCAGTTATCCGACATAGATATTAAGTTAGCCGGACATAGTCACAACTTTAGATTGGAGAACATAAAAGTAAATAATAAAAAGAAATGAAAATACCTTTGGGCCAAGGGCTTAAGCAAACAACTTCTTTATTAAAACTTCAAACTTGTACAAACTTTAGAGAGAAGAGGAGTAAGAAGAGAGCAACAAATGGTTTTCTAAAACCTGCCTCTTCCTTAATAAAACTCAAACCTATTTATAGAGAAAAATAAAGACAACACGCATCTTTGTACAGTAGTAAAGGGACCCATCTGTCCTTTCAAACAATGTATTAACTGTAGAAACCGAGTTTTAACTGTTCGGTTTACATCTTTTCTTTATTTTTCAACTTCTTGAGGAAATCTTCTGTCTTAGAGATATCATCTTCTGTCATAATGTCGTTGTCAGGTAGTTGAGCTTCTTGATCTTCACTAGTTTCACTACGCATAGACGTATCTGACTTGGCGTAGTTAGTGATGTTAAGAAGTAAATTTCTCTTTACTTCTTCAAGATAATTTTTTATCATTTCATCTTGGTCTCCATCTTGGTTAGAGATTCTTCTAGCCATGTGTTTCACTGATTTATCAATTATCGTCTTTTCTAGAGATCTTGAACTATAACTCTGGATAGTCTGAGTGATTGTATCTATGAGTTCTTGTCCATATAGAGACTTCGTCTGGGGGTCCTTTTTCATTAATTTATCCCAGAAATTATTGTAAAATGACCGATATAGGCATGAGATTTGTTCGTCGGTGAAATCCACCTCTGGGCTCCATTTATGGATCCAAGGAATAGAGAATTCTATAAAGAAGTATATTTTTTCAATATTTTGCAAATAACTTATATGTTCTTGATGGTATAACCTGTTGAGATCTGGAGAAACCTTAACCCATTCTCTGTATAATTTTAAAAATGGATCGGGCAGTATTTTAATGGTTGGCCCGTGGTATGACCACCAATCTAAAAACCAATTTGGGATAGGATTTGCCACAATTTTTGCACATACTTTGATGAACCAAGTATGCTTATGTTTTTCATTATTATAACAAAGAACCCTTTTAAAGGCTTGGATATAATCCCAATAGGTGGCTTTGGTAATAACTTTGTCAAGGCTTATCTGCCTTTCTTGCATTGAGGACATACCCCAATCTTCAATAGGAATGATATTCTTTATAATCATTTTAGAAAATTTATAAACTTTCTCACTGGTATTAAAACCTGAAAAGTGTTGAAATTCAACACCCGTGCTTATCAGCAAGTTTTCATAATATGATCTGGTTTTATATGATTCTCCTGGAAAATATAATCCGTTTAGTAAATACCGTTGGAATATCTTCCAAGGTTCCTTTTTTCTCAGAATATCAGAGTTTTCTAAAAGAAATATCATTTCTCTTTTTTTCTACCTTTTCGTAGGTTTTATCATCATCCATATCATCTTTCACTAAAGAAGCAAAAGTAGTGCCTTGCTTTTCATCTTGCTTCTTTTGTGATAAGTAAGCTTGTAATTGAGCGTATAACAGATTATTTTCTGGAATATCTTTCAAGTGTACTGAAGCTGAAGAAGATGCTTCTTTTGAGTTTAATTTAACTAAACTCATTCCTCCTCTCTGCATAATTAGAGAGTTAGATGAAGATCCGTATGAAGATCTTGTTGAAGAGCTGGAGGAGTTTCTTCCTCTTCCTCGTGGGTTATTTCCTCGTCCTCGTCCCTTGGTTATTGTTACCCAGGGAGGTTCCATCCTGCAATATCAAGTTTTAGTTAGTATCATAGCTACCCCAATCTTCGAAGATAACAGTATCTTCGACGGGTAGATTATTATTTTGAAAAACATCTATCATCATTCCATCAATGATTTTCCAGCATATAAGCTCTTTCAAATCTCTATTAACCTTTAAAACCTTTAATATCGTAATTAAACATTTTTCTATAAAAAAATATAGAAATAGGAATATTATTGATTTTTGAATTAATAGAATCGAGTTCAATCAATTCGAAGTTATTGTATTCACTCATTTTGCAGATATTCTCTGGATAAGAAATCTGGAAGAGAGTTTTCACTTCCCTTTTTATAAAGGATTTCAAAATCAAAAGGAGCCAATTGTGCTTGCCATCTGGCAAACATTAACTTTGAAGCATCATGCTTAAAGTCTTTATCAAACATATATTTCATTGATTGAGCATCGGTGTTGATAATAAACTTTTGATTGTACAAATCATCTTGAAACTTTAAAACACATTTGACGATGGTTAACATTTCATGCGCCACCGTAGCATACTTTTTCTGAGCCTCATACCACTTTCCTGAATGAAAGCGTATCAAATACTCAGTTTTGTCGTTAGGATTGATTTGTTTTAGAATCCCTCCATAGCCAATGTTGGACGCATCTGTCTCAACAATATTTTGCCAAGCTGGGTTAGCCAGGGTTAGACAAGGTAAAGATTGAACACGAAGTTTAATGTTCTTAACTAATGAAGTAAGACTATTAGTCCAATGAGATTTATTTTCCTTTTTAAGTCTATCATATAAGGGAGCTAAATCTCGAGAAATATTTTTGTAGAAAGGAGAGATACAATTCAAGCTTCCCAAAAATCTTTGTAATTGCGTTCTATCAGTAATTACATCAGGAAATTTTGAAGCGAATTCAATAGATCGCTGGATAGGAGTAATTTTTCCTTGGCAAATGAGATGTCCTAGGAAACAGACTTCTGTTTGAAATAAACTCATTTTGGGTTTAGATATCACCAAACCATTTTGTATAACAATTTTCTTAAAAATGTCTAAATGCTTAAAATGCATTTCTAAAGTCTTTGAGTAGACTAAGATATCATCAATATAAACAATAATAAAATCTAAATAAGAGTTGAAGATATCATTCATAATTTTTTGAAATTCAGACGGAGCATTTTTTAATCCGAAAGGCATTACATTCCATTCATATTGACCAAACGGAACATTAAAAGCAGTTCTATAAGAATGTTCTTTGAAAATCTGAATTTGCCAATAACTTGATTTTAAATCAAATTTTGAAAATATATTGGCGTCATATAATCTGGAAAGTAAATCTCTTTTATTAGGGATAGGGTACCTAATCCATTTTAAATATTTATTAAGTGGTTTATAGTTAATTACTAACCTGGGAACCCCTCGTTCTTTTTATGCAGCGTTATTAACATAGAAGGCAGTGCATGACCAAGGAGATTTAGAAGGTTTTATTAACCTCTTCTGAAGAAGTGTATCAATCTCTTTTTTGCAGAATTCTACTAGTTCAGCATTCATCTGACAAGGTCGAGATTTCGTAGGAATATTATCCTCAGAGAAACTTTCTTCATATGGAAGAGTTACAATATGCTTTTTTCGATTCCAAAAAGCACTGGGATGATCAGCACATATGTCTACGATCATTTGTTCAGAAATTATTTTAATTTTTTCTTGCACTTTGGTGGATTTCAAAGTATCGAAAATATTCATGCTAAACATTTCAAGCTGTAAAGAGGAAATATGCTTTTGTTTCATGTTAATCAAAGCATTTATATCACGCGAAATAGGATCGGTAATGAAAGTATAACTTACATTCTGATCTTTATAAGTAGCAGAAAAACCTTTAGCAGTTATATTAGTAAAGGGATAGATAGCATTTATAAACGGTGTTCCAAGAATAATTGGAGGATGCAATTGATTCTTTACTAAGAAAAAGAAATGAGGTAGGCAAACTTTATTTTGACAAATACGAGTATTAGGAAGTTTATACTTTATATCTAAAGCATGCCCGGACGCTGATCTCACCATGTGAGTTGTTTTCTCAAAATATTTAGTAGGTACAAGACCTTCTTGAATACAACTAACACCAGCACCGCTGTCAATCATAGCAACATTAGTGATAGAAAATTGATTATCAATCAGAATGGTGCAATTAATATACCATTTATGCGCTGTGACTACCTGCATTATTCCTAGAAACATATCTTTTCTAGGATCAACCAATTTATCAAGAGTATTAACTGCAAAAGTAACTGTAGGGGTGAAAACAGGAACATCATCTTCATCTATATTTTTTCCCTTTCTATTAGTATGCTCTATCTGAGTAATACGGTGATCACAAATCATCTGATTTTGTTTAAGAGATTTAATCTCGTTTTTTAAATTTTCAATTTCTTCCTTTAAATCATAAAAAGACGAATCACAAATGACAACAGAAGGGCTGTTATTCAACCTGTTATTAATTTCAGATAAAGAATAAGAACCAGAATAGTCAAACTCATATTTTGATCTTTCTATAGGTTTTGAAGAGCTAGCACTGTTATTAACAGCAAAGTGAATAATCTTATCGCGTAAATTACTGTCAGTAACTTCTTTAAGAAGTTCAATCACATTATCAGAAGTAATAGTATGAACATTCAAATCTTCAAACTGAGATTGCAATTTATAAAGGAATTCATTATCTTCGCAAGAGTAATTGTTGCCGTCGCATTTGCAGACCTTACTAGATGAGGTTTCCGCAATAGGAGCTTCTCCTTCTGATTCTGTTTCAGAATCGTAATCGAATTCAGATCCGGAAGTATATAAACAACAGTAGATTTTATCAAAAACTTCATTTTCCAAATCTAAGGTTTGCAGCTTATTAAGCCTGCAATTTGGCGCTATGTGGCCAAACTTTCCACATTTATAACACTTGATTTTCGAAAGTTCTCGTTTCGAACGATCTTTATGAAATCTAGTGGATCCTCTATGAGATCTCCGTTCTCTCTGCTCTTCTTTAGATCTTCGTCTAGATCGTCTTTTCTTTCGATAATAATCATCTTGACTAGAGTCTTTATACTCTTTAGTATGAACTTGCTTTCCTGTACCAGGTAATCCAAATTGGGTACAAAAATCTCCTAGCTGAGATCTTTCTCTTAATTTATCCATCTTGAGTTGTCTTCCGAGTTTTAACTCGTTGCACAGATTAATACGTTCTTGAGTGCAAGCTCCTATTAATTTACCATAAGTAAAAGTTCCATAAGGAATATTTCCCTGTGGGGTTCGAAGAGTTTTCTTAACTCTCTCTGCAAACAAAGATGGGAGAGCATCTATGAACTTGGTTTTCCAATGTTCTAGAGCATTTTCAGGTAATTTCATTACTCTGCTCAAATAGGTGTCTTTACCACCTAAACTCACCTAGATGCCTACATCGTAGACCATTTAGTAAAGAACGAACATTTTCATATTGATTGGTAAATCTACCATTGAAATGTTCGAGAAGAGTTAGTACTAAAGTATAAACAGCATCTTCTTTGTTTTTTACCAAAGCAAATCCAAGGTTATCAACTCCTTCATTAGCAGCCTTGACATTGATGATAGTTGTTTTTGCTTCGGTGGTCATATAATTGTCCCACCATCCTCTTAGCTGACCCGTAAAACCTGCAATAATCATTTTGCAAATGATTCTATCGGTGTTATTAACACTTTTGCAAATCGTGGCGTACATGAGCATTCTATATACTAGAATCGTTAATTGTCTATCAGTCAGACCATCTAGATTCCATTCATAAATCTCACTTCCACTATAAGACGTATTAGTCTGATTCCAATCTCGTTCCTCGATTAACACATCTTGATGGGTCGGTCTAGGGTAGTAATAGGTTTGCATGCTGGGTGGCTGAGCATAAGCATTTCCCTTATTTCTCTTAGGAAAGCCACGAAGTTTATTAACTTCTGACTCAACTTAAGTTTTGAAATCAAAAGTATTTTCAATATCATCAGCAAATTCTTTAGATAGGCTAATGGGCTTAGCCTCTAATTCAGCGATTTTTTTATCAAAAAGATTTTCAAGATCATACATAGGTTTAAAGATAAAATCCTGAATCTCAGGAGGTCTCTGAATAGATACCTCAGGTGATTTAGAAGTTGAAACCTGATTAGAAGAAGGATTTAAATCACTTTTCATTTGATTAATTAAAATAATCAATTCATCCAATTTTTTATCAATAGAACTAATATGTTCTCCAAGGACTTTAACATAAAGGCCCAAATAATTGTTTTGAGAAATGAGATTATTAATCTCGTTAATACTAACAGTGAATACATCACTTTCAATAAATTTTTGAAAAGCAGTGAAACTAATGCCAGTATTATTAGGCAAAATAAAAGGTGCCTGAGGAGGATAAATAGTTTGAATAATATTTCCGGATTCATCTTTATAATATCGTTCAAGAACCTTGATGAACAAAGGTAGATAAGTGGTTATAAACCAATGTACGAAGAAAAGAATATGATTATGAATCGCACAAGTCTTATAGAATTCTTGAGAAATATTATGTAAATCGTCATCATTATAAGTGTCAAAGAACCAATTTTTAAAATGACTTCATTTATCATTTGCAAATTCATTTTGAATGTACTTTCTTGCCAAGGAACCTGGGCTAAAATCAATTTGGTGTTCATTCATCATTAACTATCATTTGGATTAAAATCCATTTCTGAATTAGATGGGAAATCTTTATCAGAAATATCTGAGGTTTTATCATTTACTCGAACAATATTTAATCGAGGATCAATCTTAATCTTTTCTTTATTTTCAGATATGATCGAAGAAATAGTATGTAAAGAAGCAACGTGATTTCTAGCAGGACCATACATAGGTTCAATAGGAGATATATGTTGAATCGCAAGTTTTCTATCAGAAAACAAATGTCTATTATAAGGAATACTTTTATCATCAAATTGCATACAGATCTTACCATCTGAATTCTGAGTAATATGAGAATAATCGAAATATGACCTATTTTATTTTTCAAGTTATCAATTAACACTTAATATTATTATTCTTTTGTCTGTAATAAGAATCGAAAAATAAAAACTAATACATTGATCATGTTGTGATCATATAACTTATTGATGATCAGAAAAGTAAATTAATTGAAGCTAATTAAAATCTACGAAAAAGTTGACAATAAAAAATGCATAATTTGAAACTATATGCAATCTTTTCATTAAATTAATACAAATAATAAAACAATAAAGTCAAAACTAAATTGTTCTCCTAATTTAATGAACATAAAGTTAAAACTTTTTTTTTATCCTTTTATCACTTTGTAAAGAATGAGATAATTCATTCTAATTTTCGTCAAGTTGGTCATTATTTTTGTTTGTTAAACACCTATAAAAACAAGTTTTAAGTATATTCAAATTAATCTATAGATAGATCATTAGACTTTATTGCTTCATATAATTTATGAAAATTGTTAATATATTGACACTCATAATTTTAATCTTTTCTCTTGAATAATTTTTATATAAAATAGAAAAAGAATATCATTAATTTAATTATTTAATTCGAATATATGTGTTTGACATGATGTTAAAAAATCACTGAATCATGTGATATTTTATTGTTCTTTCCTCTCATGTTTATTTGAAAATATCATAATAATTTTGTTTCCCGAAAACTAATTAAATTTCTATTATAAATATATATAAAATTGTAATTTTGGGCCCGTAAACGGGCCTTTCATTATCTAGTATATATATAGGAAAAATTACAAAAATCTTACATTTTAGTTTACTTATTACCATTATCCCCTATAAGTTTTATAAATTTCCAAAATCCCTCATTTTCGCGCATCAGATTAATGTATCAACGCTTATATTATTGTATTTCGCGCTAATGTATCAGCGCTTATATTATTGTATCTCGCGCATCAGATTAGTGTATCATGTATAAAATGTAATGTATCTTACTTAACAATTAATGTATCTCGCGCATCAGATTAATGTATCGGCGCTTATATTATTGTATCCGTTTTGAGGGATTTTTGTAATTATAAACTTTTAAGGGATAAATTGTAATTTTGCCTTAAAAGTATGTGATTTCTGTAATTTGCCCATATATATATATATAAAAGAGAACCTTAGGCCCGCCTACGTAGCGCCACCACAAACCAAAATTTCCTTTTAGTTTATTTATTTACAAAATTAGTCTTTCCTTTCATGAAAAGTTGTGACTTTAATTAAAAGTTGCGACTTTAATGAAAAATTGTGACTTTAATGAAGAGTTGTGACTTTTGTGAAAAATTGTGATTTTTATGAAAATTTGCGACTTTAATGAAGAATTATGACTTTTATGAAAGGTTGTGACCTTTCCGAAGGGTTGCAACTTTTCCAAATAGTTATAACCTTTCTGACAAGGCACAATAAATATTTGTTTACACTATCCTTTGTTGTCTATAAATAGAGGAATTTCCTTCCATTTTAACACAACATAAATTTTGAACATCTTCTTCTTCACAATTAAATATTTGTATACTTTGCTCATGTTGAGTGACTCACTGACACTATTGCTTATGTTACAAATCCTGGTATGTATTTTTACAGTTATTAATTTATGCTTATGTTATTAAGGATAAATAATAAGATATAATAATTTTCATTTTCATTTACATTATTAATGTTTGTTACTGTGTAATCTTGTATGTAAGATAATATAGTGTTTTAGTTTTAATAATTGGTAGGTTTTAAATATTATTTTATAAATTCCGTGATATTAAATTTCCGCGTTTAATTTTACTAGTTTATTATATATATAAATAATAATAAAAAAAACAAAAAACAAAAAACAAAAGACAAAAAGGAACCCAGAAAGCCTGAGATTTTACTAAACCCCAAATGCGAATTTGCCGTCGACGGAGCTCCGGCAGAAGCTGAAAGGAGAAGAAGAAGACGATTAGCAAAAGATGAGCACTGTAGATAAGATGCTCATAAAGGGCATCCGGAGTTTTGACCCGGAGAACAAAAACGTTATCACCTTTTTCCGACCATTAACTCTCATCGTCGGACCTAACGGCGCCGGGAAAACTGTAATCGCTCATCTCTATAACTCTATTTACGAACATGAATTGCTATGGAAGTTCAATTTCTGCATAAATTGTTTGTTCATAAGTTATTTTGTTATTGCATAAATTTGTTGCTCAACTTCATTCATGCATTTACTTTTTCTTATTTTAGTTCTAATTTTATTTGAGTTTGACTTCTATTGTAAATGAGTATAAGATCCATGAACTGACTGTGTAAGTGTCGGAGCCAGGATTTTAGTAAGTGGTTCAAAATATGAAAAGTAAACACACGAACAAGTCAAGAGGTTCAATATCTATTATATATACACAAATAATGTCATATGAACCCCCAGGCCTTCCCTAGCTTCCATAGACGGTGTAAAAAGAAATTTACACTAAAATGCAATTGTAGGTAATTCTCTAAGCTCAAGGTGGGCACTTTGTCTTGCTTAGGGGCTTTCGTGCAAGGTATTAGTGGTTGCGTAAATTTGTTGCTTGACTCCATTCATGTATTCACCTTTTTAATTTTTTTTTTTCTTGGCTCTAAACTTTTTTAAGTATAAGATCTATTTTAAAGGAGTATAAGCTCTGTGGACTGGCGGTGTAATTTTTTTTTAATACTATCAGGTTGCTTATAATGCAACTGCAGGTATTTCTCTAATCTCAGATTGGTCACTTCGTCTTGCTTAGATGCTTTAGTACAAGCTATAGTTTTGACAAAGTGATTAGCTATAGGATATAAAATTTGTGTGTAAAAAACCTGATCATTACAAAATTTAGAAATGTTTCATACTTTATATATTTGGCTTGATTATAGCATTTCAACAAAGTTAATCAATATTTTCCCCCAACTTTTTTTGTCCAAATAATTACTGTTTGTGTTTGAGATTATTTATTCTTGCATTGAACATAAAACTTAGTTGTGCTTTGCATCCATGATAATGTTTATTTATTCATGCATAGAACATTAAACTTAGTTGGAGAACTCTGGTTAGAGTCCAGTTAATTAAAAAGATAGGCCTTTCATTGCCAGAGTATTTTGTATGTTCATTCTTCTTCTTGCTGTGGGCAGACTATAATTGAGTGCTTGAAGGTCGCCTGCACTGGTGAGATGCCGCCAAATTGTCGCTCTGGTCATTGCTTCATCCACGACCCCAAGGTGCTCATCTCTTTGGACTTACTTGTGAAGGAGTAAAGAATTTTTTGGTATCTTTACACAGATAGCTGGCTGGATTCATTGTTTACTTCTGTATCCGTATACATCGATTATGCACTGATTATATACATATTATACATATATTATACATTCACAGGCTATGTTTAGTTTAATCAGTTGGGTGGGCGGCTATTTAGGTTATTCTTCTAAATTTTTTAGCAACGTCGTCCCAGTATCAGTCACCAAAAGTTCAACATCATGTTTTAAATAGCAGATTATCCAGACCCGATAAATCAGTCAATGATCCCATAACTGATATGAACTGTATAGTTTATTTTAGTCATCTTCTTTTTACACTATTTACAGTTTGTGGTTAAAACTGAACACTATTGTGGTGAAGGTGGCTGGAGAGACGGAGACAAAGGGGCAGATAAAGCTACGGTTCAAAACAGCAGCAGGGAAAGATGTGGTGTGCATTAGGTCTTTTCAGCTAACTCAGAAGGCAACAAAGATGGAATACAAGGCCATTGAGAGCGTTCTGCAGACTATAAATCCACACACTGGAGAGGTATTACTAATTTATTTGACGGTTTTGTAATTTTTGTACTTTACCTGTCTTCTTGATTGTGATGTTTTATCTGTTTTGGAGATTCTTTGATAGGATAGTAGAATTAGTATAGGTTATATGGTTGGTGAATAGGTATATTTGATCATCAAGGGTAATGATGTTATCTTTGTATTCATATAGATCACATAAGATTGTTGAGGGTCATATAAGTGTGGATTTACATGGAGGGGTGTGGGTTCACGTGAACCCATGCACCCCTCCCTAAAGTGTGTATAGCAGTGCAAATATTTGGATAGAATGCTTAAATTTATAATGGGAACCAAGGCTCAAGAGAGCCTACTGGTGTTTGGTGGTCGTGTGCACAATTCTTACCAGGTCCAGGGTTCAAATCTCATGCCTGTCATTTATTTGAAATCCCGTGCATTTTGTTTTATGTTACTTATCTTTCTTTCCTGTTTCCTTTTTGCCTTTTTTGTTCTTTGTTCTTTTTGGGTTTCCGTTTTGATAATTCCTTTTTTCTTTTAGGTTTCTTCTCTCTTTGGTGTTTCTCTTTATTTATTTATTTTTTTGTTCATTTTTGAATTATAATATTCTTAAAAAAATTGAAATACCCATCTCCTCCATGCTGTTCTCTCTGTCTGAATCTTTAGCAACACATTTATGAAGTAAGGTCACACCTTTTCCCCAATGTTTTATGGTTTCTCTCCTTTTTCTTTTTCTTCATCTTTTAAAAAATTTTGTGAAGTGGATTTTCATTAAATAATGATGCTGATCATTTTTGAAGTATGAAAATTTGTTGAGAATGACTGTAAGTTGAATAACATACTTTTGTGATAATTGTATTAATTACGGTTGTATCTACCTTCACAAGGTAGGGCTAAAGCAGCAGATACACCATGCTCCCCTGATACCACTTGTGGGATTATTTTGGATATGTTGTAAATTAAACGGTATTACAATGCAACCATTCTCTTGAAATCCTTGATACGTCTCCAGTCATATGTATACACGTGATAAAGATAAATAGCAATTTTTTTTTTGATGAAGTAAGTAGATTCATTTCAAGGCATCAAGAAGATGCAAGCTTTACAAGGATAGACCAGTTAAGCTCACAAAAAAAGGATTTGTAGCCTCTTTCTAAGCTATAGAGCTAACAAAATCCAAGAAGAGTTCTAAATTACTTACAGGGGTCAGTTTGGACCAACTAAAAAGGCTAACTAGACATCTGCCTCGCAAAAGATCTCTAGAAGTTGAAATTCCATCACAACATCTTTTGTTCCTCTCTGTCCATAAACACCAAAAGATAGCACCAGGGATCATCATCGACATACTCTTGATGGCTTTGTCAACATCCCGTGAACTCCAACTTTCAAGAGCATCCCTAACAGAGAAAGGCATGACCCACCCAGGAAAGACCAAAAAAGCAACAAAACATATTCCAGAGGTCTGAGGCAGCTGGGCAGTGCAGTAGCAAGTGGTTGACACTTTCTGTGTGCTTGTGGCAGAAATAGCATCGGTTAGCAAGCTGAAATTTCCCTTTGGAGAGATTATCCTGTGTGAGGCATGAGTTATGTAGTGCAGTCCAACTGAAACAGATCAATATGCTAGCGAATATGTTGTAGAAGTAAATAACAATTGAATGCATGATTTGTTAGCGAATATGTTATAGAAGTAAATCATGAGTTAAATATTGATTAAATGGTTGGGTACGTCAATAACACTCCTTATAAATCTTTTCCGTCAGTTTAATTTGTTGAAGGAAGGACCAGTGTTATCAAAGGAGCGCTTTAAGCCCGCTTAAGCCCTGAAGTAAAACTCAAAACGTGTTGAGCGCTTCGCCTCGCTTTATGTGCGCTTTAGTGTCGTCAACAAGGTTCTAAGACAAACTTTTCCTTGCCAATGAGCTTCATATGAAGAAGTGACACTAAACAATTGATATTTCACTTTATCATAAAAAAAATTCAGTTTCTTTGGTCATATATTTGTCATTCATGTTTATAATTATTAGTCTTGGACTAAACATATATATGTGTATTTTTTTCTCCCTTTGCACCTTTTTTCATTAAAGCCCGCGCGTTTTATTTGCTTCTTTGCGCTTAAAGCCCCCACGGACCCTTAGAGCTTTTTTGAGCTTTTCGCCTTTGATAACAATGGGAAGGACTTGGGCCTGTCAATGTTTGGGTCACAAGGAGGGAAATGTGCTACTACACAGAGAGAAGTTGTAATGATTCACTGAATCTTTGAGTTTGGTTCCGCCGATTTGAACCTTATGTATTAGAAATAGATACCAGGATGGCTTCTTCTTGTCATACCTGGAAATTCAAGTGCAAGGTCAGTATTATGGAAATTTGGAATGAAGAAGTTTGGTTTTTCTTTTTGTGGGGGTTGGGGTTGGGGTTGGGGGAGGGTTGAGTGCACATTAGCCTATCAAGGTTCTGAAAAAATGTTTACGTGGGGAATGACTAGAGCTAGTCGAGAACTTCTTGTGATTGATGGAGGATTAACCGTTGAGAATATAATAATTAAATAAAGTGTGTTTTTTCTAACAACTTCAACTTCTAGATGTGATGATCACACACTTCATATGGTACCTGAGTCAGACCACCCTAATTCATTGTTTCCAATATCACCCCCCTCGTCTTATATTGCCCATGCTCTGAGCATGCAAGCTGTGGGTAAGGGGTGGGGTTGGAGTCCCATTGGTGGGATGGGATATGGGGTCCTTTGGTCTCTTGTATGGTCTAGAGGTCAATCCTCCTCTCATGATCTAGCTTTTGGGATTGAGTTAGGCTAAGGGTCATTTCTTTAACATGGTAGCATAATAGGTAGAAGCCTTGGGATCGAATCTCACCGTCACCCATAATCAAAAAGAATTTCCACCTGCCTGTCTTATTGAAAAAATTCAGGCTCACACGCGAGGGAGCGTGTTGAGAATATAATTAAGCAAATAAAGTATGCTCAATCTAATAACTTGAGTTATTAGATTGGATAGTCACACACTTCAATCATAACCAGAAAACTTCCGTCAATAGGAAATTGGTATGGCAGGATAGAGGCTAGACCTAGTTTGTGGAAAACCTCATGTCCAATTTACAAGAAGTGGCTCATTATAGTGCTTCTGTGTATTGGTCAGACCCTCAGTAGATGAGCAAGAGCTGATTCACACCTAACTAAATGTTGCACGGCTTGGAGCATTATAGTAAAAATGATAGAATTATAGTGACGTTTTAGATTGATTGAATTTGGTGGAGGACATGATATCACAACAATAACTGGTTACTGGTGTATGAGGCAAAAAACTTTAGTGTGAAGGCTTGTTAGCTAATGATTAAAAAGAAAGAAAGAAGCCATGGAGTTATTTTCATTACTAGTCGAACCCATTGCTCAATTCTACCATGCTCTCAAGTCTCAATCATTTTCTTTGCTTTCTCTCTAAATTCATTCTAAAAGTGCACTCAAGTCTCAATCATTTTCTTTGCTTTCTCTCTAAATTCATTCTAAAAGTGCAGCAGAGGAAAACATAGTTGAATGATGATAAACATGTTATGCATATTGCGTGTGCACAATTAAAGAAACATGACATGTGGATGATATGATAACCAACAATGAAGTTTTTCCTCCCATAGAATATTATTACCTCACCTGAACTCTAAAAGAGACAGGGATCAAAGATACCAAATGGAACTAAAGAAGTTATTAGCACAGAAGGATGCTTTTAAGTTTCCCCTTTTTTGAGGCTCAAAAGTTTCAACTTGCAAGCATTCATACAACCTCTCCTTTCCTTCCTTTCCTAACCTAACTAGATTCACTGCACGTGCGTTGCACGTGTAGGTTAAGTCTTGAGATCCCTATACACCAGATATTTTATATTTTATGTATATTTTAGGTTTTCAACATCAATATGTATTTAATATTGCACTATGTCATACTAAGTGAATGTACAATCTATTTGCCTTCTTGCTTGTTGGGCATGTAGTGACGAACGTCATATTATTAAATTGTTATTAGGCAATTTGTTAGTAGGTAATTGTGCACGAATTTATAGTTTGTCCTCTTAGTTATGTCGTGTCATGAACTGTATGTTCCCTTTTAATATTTGAAATTTAGTGTACCCGGTATTTGAATAACTTTATATACACAAAAGTAATATCTTATGTGGTAGCTGTCTGGTGTTTTTCAAATCGT
>JAJOOO010012261.1:0-14949 GCA_029582685.1 Solanum piurae | reverse complement strand
TTTTTTTTTTTAAAACAAAGACCACATGGGTCAGGATTTTTATTAAACTAATATAAAATATATACAAATGATGTGGGTTGCCTAAGTGAACAGCCCACCTCTTTTTTCACTAATATATTCATTTGAATATTATATTTTAAAAAAAAATACTCATTTGAATATTATATTTCATATTCATCTTCTTTTTTTTAAATTATGATAAAGATCATTCTTTCTTTTCAGATAATAACAAATCTTTATTTAATAAATTTGGTACTTTTATGTGATAAATATAGAAAGATAAGTTTCGTGTGATAAATTTAATAGTTAGATGAATTTTATGTATTAAAAATAAGAAAGTAATTTTTCGTGTTATAAATTCTTTGATATTTTATAGTGAAAATATGACATAACACTATTAATAAGTTAATTACATACAAGGTAATTTTAGAAACTTTCTTTAATGTGATACTTCTCACAAAGTTCAGTAATATATTTGATACTTCTCACATGTGATTTTTTTTAAAACCTTTTAATTTCAATGATTAATTTCAGTCTTAAACATCATATGTGTGAATTTTTTTTGCTTATCATTATCTGAATATTTTGTCTAGTTAATAAAAAATATTTTTGCGTATATTTTTTTGTGTATGTGTATAGTTCATTCGATTTATTTTTAAAAATAAATATTGTTCAGTTAATAAAAGAAATTGTACGCTTTAGTTTTAAAAAAAAATTGAATTGTACCTTAAAAAAATGTTCATGAGGTACCAATGCATACCTTTGAAAAAAATTATTTTTTCGCTTCAAATAAATCTCTTTTTTGAAGAAGACAATTAAATTTCTCATTAATAATAACTACAAATGACTATCTTATCTACTTAAGATTATACTTAATTATTTTGTAATACAAATTTAGTAAAACATAGTAATTAAGAGTAGATTAAAAAAAATTAGTTGAATTTTTCTTTAAATATAATCAACTAAATAGATTAGTCTATATATATAATGGATATTTTTCAAGAGAAGAAATAATGTTATTTTGGAAATTAGATATTTCTAAAAAATAATTGATGATAAGACATTTATAACTATGTCATGAATAACACATTAGATTTTTATATCATAATCCTTCCAAACAAGAACTAAGATATATAGAAATTGGTGAAATTATTTTACTAATTAACCCTGAATACAAAATATAGTTGCTCCAATAATATTAATTAATTGAGATGTTTCAAAACAAATAAATAAAAGATCACTCAATACTTACTTATCAATTATAATATTTTAAAATAGATGTATTTTATGTAGGATACTATATTAAATTATAATATATTTAATATATGTAAATAAAGTACAACATAATTAGGATATACATTTTTTAAAAATTATTTTCATTTAATATAGAATTTTCATTTAACTTAAATATATTTAATATATAAGTTAATGGGAAAAAATGTCCAAAAATAAACTAATGTATAGTGTGAACATGTTCTTATGGCCAAATTTTTTATGCCCAAAAGGACTTTCCCATTAGGATATACATTTAAAAAAAATTATTTTCATTTAATATAGAATTTTCTATCGAAGGAGACAATTAAAATTCATGTTAATAATATACATAAAAATATGTTTTTAAATATAATTTGAAAAATATTTCAATAACGATAATCAAAACTCAAAATACTTTAGAATTGATAAAAATCAACACATTATAGAACTACGTAATTTAATTTTTTAAAACATAATAATTAAATATGTAGTTTATTTTTTAAAATATTTAGTTTAATTTTTAAATATGTAGTTTTAAATACGTAATTTAATTTTTTAAAACATAATATTTAAATATGTAGTTTAATTTCTTTAAAGCATAATAATTAACAATATCAAAACAACAACATTAATGTGTAACTATCTTGGGTTGTTGTGAAATAGGATCTACACTTATGAACCATATGATTTTTAGTATTTCTTTATTGTATCAATATCTACCGATTCTAAAGTATTTTGAATTTTGACTATTATTATTGAACTATTTACATTATATTTAAAAAATTATTTATACAGGTAATTTAAATTTATTCATATAATAAATACAATAAAATTACTTAATTTTAAAAATTCTTAATCAGTTTCAAAAAAATATTAATTTGAGAGCATAAAATTATTATGACTACAACTGTGTATACTTAATATTTTAACATATCATCTAATAGCAAACATTTTTTTTATATAAAACAACAAATAATACTAATAAAGAAAAATATGTGTGCGATGAAACTTTGATCTAGTTCATGTTTAACAAATTTGTGTTGTCATTATCATCATAGAACTATGAAGATGTTTGTCTTTCAAATTTTTTTATAAAAGTTTATTTTGAAATCATAAAAGAACTTTCTATATCATTTCCTAGTTATTATAATTTTCAATGAAGCACCATCAACATTTGTGTTATAATGCGATTTAATGAGTCTTCATTTGTGTATGATGTGATTCATATACGTTCGAGGATATGAAAGTAATCACATAATGGAGGAAACATGATGGTAATTTCAGTTTTCTTCATATTTCGCTCACATACATTCTAAGTATAATCGGATAAAATATATTTTTATCATTTAACTTTTTTCTAGAAAATTCATGCACAACAACAACTCCTTTAAATAAATAAGAGTAATTGGTTTGTCAACTTGGTGAATTTCATATTTTTAATTTGAGTATTATAGATATAAATTTTTAATAGTTAAATTTAGATATAATTTATCTTTTCACGATTAGAAATTATAAAGTAAAATAGATAGACTACACTTTACTCCTCTTTTGTACTTTTTAATTATTATTTTTTATCATTAAGAAATAAGAAATGAAAAATAAATAAACAAAAAAAAATAAGTAGAAAGGAGGAAATTTAGAAATTGAAAAAGATATATATTTTTTTATTTTTTTACTACTACTATCATATTTTTAATTTTCTTTTTAGATCTTGAAAATTTCAAGTAAGAAGAGTGGGTGAGACTTGTGTTTTCTTTGGTGAATTTTGTGGTTTCTTTCTCACGTTTAATGATGAAATAATCAATAATTAATCTAATTAATCATCTTCAATGTATTGGAAACATAATTGAAGAATATATTCAATATTTAAGTTAAAGGGCAAAAATATCCAAAAATAAACTAGTTTATAGTGTGAACGTGTCTTTTTATCATTCTGGCCAAATTATAGCCGAATTTTTATGGCTAAAAGGATTATAAGAAATAAGTAGTATAAGTATTTTTCATTTTAACAAATAAAAACGATGACATATAACCCTTTTTTTCTTTGAATTCCTTATATATTGGGTATTAAGTTTTTATTCCTAAACATTATATCAAGTACCTTTTTTTATATAACAATTAATTGTTTTAATTAATAATAATGAATTTATTTTACTAACTCTAAGAATGATATGATAAAAGGAATCAAATTAAATTATATCTTGATATGTTAAATCACTTATCGTAACCCAATTCATTCTAAATTTAAGTCGATGCCATAATATTTTTGAAAGGAAACAATAGAATAAATATTTAATTAAAAAATTAATGGACGTCAGAGTCATCTCAACGCCACTAAAGCAATGTTTGAAGTCCCAAGCTTTTATAGGGCCCTATTTCACACACATATATATATATATATATTTGAAAAGTATGTTTTTGGATAAAAATTATAATAGCAATTGTTTACTTTATTTAATGTGGAGGTCGATCGTTATAATAATTGAGAAATAAATAGTGTTATATATTGATAGATTTGAAAGAAATAATTGGGTAGAAAATATAATAATAAATGTTTACTTTATTTAATTTAATGTGGAGGTTATTATAATAATTGAGAAATTGAATAGTGTTTAGCTAATTGTTGCATCCTTTCTTACGTGACTACTTATTTTGTTGACTTATTTATATCTTGGTGATTACAATGAACCAGCATTACTATTCATACATTTATCTTTTTTTTATTCCCCTTTCTATTTTTATTCAACCATTATTGAATATTTTAAAGTCTACCAAATAGTCAAAATTTGCATTAGATAAAATCTATTCTTGTGTATTTATAAAAAAAAAAAAAATTGTTTTTGGTGTATTCTTTAAATTTCAAGTACCGCAACAAATCAATATTATTTTAATATTATTATATCAACATATTAAATTCAACGCAACCATTACAATATCATTACATAAACTTTTTAAAATTTTTGAGTGAACTGTTTTTATTCAAACATTATATATATATTTTTTATTAAAATTTTTAATTACTTACGTTCTTACTTTGTAAGGTCTACGTACAATTTATCTTCTCGAGACTTCACTTGTAAGATTACTTTGAGTATGTTATAATTCAATTTATATATAATAACTACAAAAATAAGGTCTGTCTATGAAGTTTGACTTTAGACCCCCAAACTTATTGAGATAGCCCTAATCGTAATAACTTTATATAATAAAACATAAAATGTACATTCTATTAAAAAGATGTTATTCGAAATAGTCTAATTAACCTCATGGTCTCCAATACAAGTTTTTGTTCAAGTCTTTCACAATTAAGAGTACTAACTTTTAGATGGAGGACAAACTGTCTTATTTTGCATAGTTGAAAGAAAAATTGAACCATTTTTTATTTTATTTTGGAGCAACTCATGTTAGAGAGAAGGCAATACAAATATTGTTTAGGGAAGAGGTTATCTTGGTTATGTTCTATGTTCAAACATGTCCTTACTATTACATTTTTGTTTCAAAAATGCGTTTGTAGCAAAATAGATAAGAAATAGTGCATTAAAATATGATAAAACACATCTCATATATTTTTCGATTGTCTAATTATTTGAGATATGGCTATATGTGCGCGCAGGTGTATGATTGCATGCTGAAGGTGTTTAGAGGGGAAGAACAAGACAAAGCATTACAGGAATATTACGCGAAATTGAATGTGCTGGAAGATGGAATTAACAGCTTCTCACTGGGGATAACAAGTAATATGAACAACATAGGTATGCTAGATATTATGATTGTTATTACATTAGGGGCATACAAAGTACAAGAAGAAGTATTTGGTTTCAAGTTATTGGAAGCAGAGAAGACACCATTGTTATACTCATGGGTCACTACTCTAATTGAGTTGCCTATAGTTAAAGGAATCACTCCCTCTCATGACAAGGTGGTTTCATTTCTTCTATTTCTCAAAAATAAGGTCTTCAAAGCTCCAATCAGTTAAGCCTTGTGTTTATGTCCATCTCTATCTCTAGTCATGTATTTTGCTCTCTATAATAAGCCTTATGGCCATTGGATTCCCAAGGTTTCTTACATTTTTCATGACCAAGTTATTTTTTTATGTTTCATCAAATAGCTGGAGAAAAATGACTTTCCTCATTTATAGGCAAAAAATAGTTTTCTTGTAATATAAACTTGACTTTATATTATTGTTGCAACATCTGTTTGATTATCCTCCCTTAAGATTTCTCCATGATTTGAGGGTTTTTAGTGACGTATTTCTCAAACTAAGATTATTTGGACTTGATCTCCATGAAAGGATGTGTGATCTTCTTGAAGTAGTTGATCATGAAGAACAATCCGACATATCTTGATCTCTTAATAGATATGTCAAGAATTTATGGGATATTCGAATTATCTTTTCCAGAAAATATAATAGGAAAACAACATAATTAGACATACTTTACTTCCATATATACTATTATTATCTATACTTTCAATTATATGGGCAACCTCAATTATTTCAAGGCCCTAAAGATCAACTAGACTACTTATTACCTCATAATATCCCTGCAAAGTTACACAAGTATAGTGCATCTCTTATCTATTAATTAGAGACAAGAATCAGGGGATACACTGAGTTGTACTCACAAGTTTGATTAAGAAAATAATTTTTCTTAATATTTGTTTTGTGATTGCAGTTATTAATTTTCGAACCCATAAATTGTTTAATTCTTGTAAATTGGCCCTAAATGTGCAAAATGGACTCTGAAAATTGTGAAACTGTACATATTGCTACCCCAACTTCCTACGAAGGGTTCCTTAAAAGTTTCACAAAGAAATCATTTTGAGCCATAACACCAAAATATTCATTTTTGAGATTTAAAATGTACCAAGTCTTACAATGTTACTCCTACGCAACTCTTTTCTTAGGCTGGACTCAAAGTGGTAGAACCTAGATGTCTTTAAGCCACTGACCCTTCATCAATAAAGCGTTGAGGACTTGATTTGACGACCATCATAGGATTATAGCTCAAATATCTTTTGCAGAAACCTGAAAGGTGATCTGCACCAATCTCAATGATCTTCCGCTTGGGGCAGAGCAGCACCAGGGACTTCAACATAGTTGCTCACCCCTTATGGTCTCCCCGAGGGCTTTCATCGCTGCTTTTGACCTCTTTGGAGAACCTACAATGCCAGAGTAAGGATCAGTATCGGCCAATCAACCACCAGACTGAGTTGGACAAATCCTTGCAGGACTCAATTGGGTCGAGTAGACCAGTCAAGAAAGCAGCAAGAACACAACAAACAACCTGCAGCTTTGTTATCTGCTCTCAATGATATTTGGAGTCACAATTGCCTTTTCTTCTCTAAAATATGCTTTATTTCATCCAAACAAAGACATCTATGTCCAGTTCCGATCCGGATAGAAAAGTCAAATTGAATCATACAGGTGAAATCTCCTTTAGTCTGATTTTATACTCTTTTCTTGTTTGGTTCTAAAGAAACTAAGAAGAAAAGGGTTTGCCATAAAATTTCGACGATTCTAAAAAGAAGTATAGCCCTCTCCCTAACTGTCTTTCCACTTCCCTCATTCAGGAACAGAAATTTCGCCTAGCTCTTTACATGTTGGTCCTCCTCACTAACCAATAAGCTTTTGTTAAAAAGACTACCTATTGCAGATAACATCTCTTGACTCACAAGATGGATGTAAGTGATAAGGGATCTTAACCTAAAGACCTCAAAATTCACAAGGATCTATTAAAGAAGCTCCAGAAAAATGACTTTGATGGGGCACACAATTACCATGGAACATGGCTCTTCGATGAGTTACAGCAGCCACAGCAGAAAGTAGCGGATTCCCTGAGTGTCCCTTCTTAGCAGACAATACCTACAATAATACATAAAATATCACATATTTTTTTTTTTGATAACCGAGAAATCCATCTGTGACCCGCCCTTTGGACCAATCTGTATCAAACATATTTGTTGGTACTTGGTAGCATTTGTAAATGTGGTGAAATCCAATTCTATATGAAAATTTCCAACTCTGACGTTTAATGTTCTAGCAGTCAAACAACAACATACCTAGTGAAATCCTACAAGTGGGGTCTAGGAGGGTAGAATGTACGTAGACCTTACCACTACCTCGTGGAGGTAGAACGGTTGTTTCCAAAAGACCCTTGGCTCAAATGCAGCAATTCTAGATACAAAGAAGAAAATATAGCTAGTTACAAGCAACAGCAACAACAACAACAAAATAGTGCACTAACCGCAACACAATAAACAACATACTAGGATAGATTATTGAAAACAATAATAAATAATGATGGATATAAAAAATAAGAACTGCAGTACCAACCACACTGGGCACGACGACACTACACTACATGTTAACCTTCTACCCTAATATGTCCTCCACACCTTCCTATCTAAGGTCATGTCCTCGGTAATCTATTCTAGCAGTCAAACAAATAAATTTTAGCCAATGGATAATATGCAGCAGAACCCCAGATTTTTAGCTTCTAATTCTGCAAGAATAAGAATTATTCGAGAAAGACTAGTTCAAAAGCTTCGCAATTGTATTGTCCATTTAATATCTATGTCGATCTTAGGCCAGCAGGTATCATAGAGCTAGCTGTTGAGCCTTCTATTAAACAAGAATTATAAAGGTGCAAAGTAGGAAGATCTAGGTTCATTTCCCCCCCAGCTATAAGATCTGTCAAAACCAACTAGGAGGTGGACCAGTCTAGGTGGGGAGTACAGCAATAATAATAGGCTTAGCAAGCACTTCTCTACAGCCTGAGAACTGCAACTATAGGGCATTCCACCCTCCCTCACCTGATTCATTTGTTCTGAAAGTATTAGGAAGAGTACTCCTATAAAGAAATTAGTGCTCTAAACCTATTAACGAATTTATATACATAATCTAATGCAGAGGGGCATAAAGAAAAGGCATTAACAGATGCATCCTAGAAAAAGAAAAAAACAATAAGAAGCATCAAAACAAAGCACAGCCTTTGGACAAATTCAAAAGAAATGGAGAAGGAAAAAACCAAGATGCAAAATGATAGCTATGCTTGATTTCGAAGAGAAGCATACAGAAACCGATTAGGAAATTCCATTTAAGAATTTCACAACCTACAACAATGATACATCATTATAGATCAGCGTATGTTAATCTTGAGGCACTGACAAACTGGGTAGCTTACCTTGACAAGACAAGATGGAGGGGTGGATTCATAACTGCAGTCATAAAACAAGAATAAAAAAAGTCAAACCAGAAGAAAGGACAAGAATTTCCAACTCTGGTCTTCATATTATGGTAAAAGATAAAAGAAAGTGAAAATGCACTTGCTTTGTCTTCAAAACTTTTTCATAAAATTATACACTTGCTTTGTCTTTAAAAGTGAAAATGCACTTGCTTTTTATTGTTCCTGGTCCAGACCTCCTATTGCACAGTAAAGTGTCATTCAATTCCTCAATAAGAATGGAAGGAACATTAACAGCAGTGACCTTGGGCATACAAACAAGAACATTTTGCAGAGCATAAGTTTATAACCCATGACACACTTTTGTTGTAATCCTCTTTTCCTGACACTATGCAGTTTAAAGAAGAGACGTTTATGTCTTTCAGTCATAAAATGTACAGCTTATCAATCTATTACTATCAACAATGCTGTAAGGTTAATTTGTCAGCTTCACACTATTTTCATTTGCATCTGCTACCTAATTAACAAGACTAGCATGTTAAAATAACTTGAACAACATTCACAGAGGCTCTGGAAGTGAATAGACCATCTGTATCAAGCAAAAGTCTAATTTATGTTTGCAATATTGTTCAGGGCCATTATACTTTAGTTATTAATAAGCAGAGTCCTCGCGTGGAAAAGTGAAGCAAGTAATGAGAAAGGTAGTAACATGAAAAAGCCAGACCAATCGCATGGAAAAGTGAATACACAAAGATTGCCGAGCGATGACAAGAGAAGAGAACTAGAAAATACTCCCATTGAGGTGAATAGTGTGGAATCAGCTCAGAGGGTTGATCACAGTATCTCGACAAGAGTTGATGGAGATCAAGAGTTTATTACAACTCAAAAAGAGAGTAATGAGATGAGCGCCAAATCTGATAGAGGAGTCGGAGGAACAAATTCAAAATAGAAGAAATGCAGAGAAGGATGAGGATTTGGAGGAAAACATACAACACATAAGTATAGCTGGAGATTTATCTCCCAGACACACCAGTAGCTTGAAGAGCAGGGCCAGAAAAAAAAGATCTATACTTCCTCTACAAGTTCAAACAAGGAGAAGTAAAGATAAATCTACAAGTTGTGATCAATGAATACAAAAATGTTGTTTTGGAATATTAGATCCGTTAATTCTCAAAATTCATTTGAGCGGTTAATGGAACTTAATAGAAGACATTGTTATTCATGCATAGCTTTTATGGATCCAGTAGAGTTAGATCAATACAAAGTCAGGTTAGGAATGAGCAATGCTTTGACAAACTGTTCGAACAAAAGATGAATTTTTTGGACGGATAGATGGGAAGGACAGATGATTATTGATTCGTATCAACAGATCACAATGAAATTCAGCAATGACAATAAATTGTTACTCATTACAGCAGTGTATGCAAGGTGCAATACATTGGAGAGGTTGGAACTATGGGAACAACTGGAAGAATTAACTCAAGGAAAGCTTTTACCTTGGGTAATAGGAGGGGACTTTAATGTGATCCTCAATGAAGAAGAGAAGCTAGGTGGTTTGGATTTCACTCAACACGAGGCAATAGATTTTGCTAGTTGCATCAGTAATTGTGCTCTTTCAGAATTAAAAACTACAGGAAGCAAGTTCACCTGGTGGAATGGTAGAACAGAAGAAGCGTGTATTTTCAAAAGATTGGACAGGGTGTTAGTTAATTAGGAATTTATCAATAATTTTCCTTCATCAGAAGTACACCATCTCATCAGACAAGATTATCTGCGAGATTAGTTTATTCCCTTAATTTTTCATATATCTAACTTTCAACGATTAACAACCACTTAATCAGGTCTTTGAAAACAAATGTGTTGCCTTTTTCTTCCAGAAATCACAAACACACTTCACTAACAATTTAACCACAAAAGAAAAAGGAAACAGTAAGAGAATAGAAAGAATATTCATTTACCAAACAACTAGCAATCTTACCCAAAAAACACCCTAACCTGTTGAAATTTTACTTGTAAACGGTCCATTTACCACTAGCTGTTACCAATTCATTACTAATGGCCTAAATTATTTGTACATTATTAATACAAACATTTGTATCCAAGCAAAAGTCTTTTTAGTCTGCAGTGTTTATGTGCACTCTAGTATTTGAGAAACAGTAATTCTTTAAATAGGACAAACCTTCATTGATAATTTCTTCAAAATCTTTTTGTCTCTTATCCCATCGTATAAAAGTTCATAGGCATAATAGGTGATATGATTCTTCTTCAGCAAGTCTTCCACAACAATCTTAGGAGCCGCCACATCCTTTTTATCTGCTTCAAAAATTGTGTAGACCACATCAGGGACAACACCCTTCTGCACCATGAGATGAATGATACCAACTGCATCGAGTAACCTGTTCTTCACACATAGGCAATTGATCACACGTCCCACTGTTTCTTTTGATGGAAGAAATTCTTTCGAAAAGTTTTCAAGCAAAAACTTGTATCCAAATTCAGTGTTGTCGACCTTGCAGAAACCATCTATCATACAACGGTATGTGTAGTTGTCAGGAGGACAGCCACATTCATTCATCTCAAGAATAAGCTTATTTGCCATGTCCATTTTCAGCTTTTTAGCAAATGCACTGATTAATATATTGTATGTTGCAGTAGTATGAGAATATTTATATTGCCTTTTCATTCTTTTGAATAGCTCATAAGCTCCATCCAAATCCTCATTCTCACAAAACCCATTTATCAGAGTGCCAAAACTCACTGTATCAGGAATAAGACCCCTGCTTTGAATATCCTCAAGTAATTCTAAAGCTTTCATAAGCTTTCTAGATTTACAGAGGCTCTCAATGAGTATATTATATGTGATTATATTTGGGACACACCCTTTTTCCACCATGACTTTGAAGGTTTCCATCACATCATCAGAAGTTTTAAGCTTGCAAAGTCCATTCAACATTGTGTTATAGGTTATCACATCTGGAACAACATCATGATGCCACATTGTATTTAGAATCTCGATTGCATCAGCCAATTTTGACTGTTTGCAATAACCATCAATCAAGGTGTTGAAGGTAAAAATATCAGGAAGGATACCTTTGGTCACGGCATCATTCAGGATATTACTAGCATCAGATACACAGCCCATCTTGCACAACCCATTGATGATCAGATTATAAGTCCATGTATTAGGCCTGCAACTTTTCTCATGCATTTCAGTAATCAATTTCAATGCTTCTAAGATAAGTCCCTGATGACACATTCCCTTAATTAAGGTATTATAGAGGATTACATTAGACTCCATACCTTTACCTATGGCTTCATTAAATAAACTATTGGCTCTGTTGAAGTCACCATCCTGGCATAATCCGTAAATAAGGGAGCAGAAAGTAAACACATCAGGAACAAAACCTTTAAAAACTGCATTATTAAGGATTCTGTCCGCTTTCTGTATCATACCCGATTTGCAATATGCACCAATGATTGTGTTATAGGTGAACGCATCAGGATCGAACCCGCGGTTCACCATTTTATGCAAGTAAGACTCAGCTTCAGCAACCTTTGAGTGTTTGCATAAACCACATATGAGAGTGTTATAAGTGACTACATCAGCATTTAAACCTTCTTTCCTCAAAGCTTCCAACATCCTAGCAGCTTCATGTAACTGGCCGTTTACAGAAAGACCTTGTATTAAGAGATTACATGTAAACAAATTAGGAAACACCCCTCTTTTCAGAATCTTGTTAAGAAGCCTTTCACTTTCTTGGACGTCCCCCTTTTTACAAAGTGTACATATAAGCTTATTAAACGTAGTAACATTAGGAGTTATTCTGAGCCTAAGCATTTCATCAAACAATTCACAAGCCTCAACTCGACAATTCACTTCATAAAATCCAGCAATTACCGTACAGCATGCGACTGCATTAAATTCACATCCTTGATCAAGCATGTTATTCAAAAGCCTTAAAGCAACCTGAGGCCGATTTGTCCTACAAAATGACTTTATCCTAATAGTAAAGGTATATACATCAGGAGAAATACCATTTTCCAGCATTTTCATATAAACTTTATGGGCTTGTTTAAAATAACCATGTTCAACCAATATATTCATGATTGTGTTAAACGAATGAACAGACGGGTCACAATTGAAAAAATCCATCTTCTCAAACACATCAACCGCCTGTTGAACTTTCCCCTTCTTTCCATAACCTCTAATAGCAGTAATGTACACCCCTTCTAACAACCTATTATCAATATTCTTCCTGGCTTCTTCAATGACACCTTCCATTGCCTTGAACTCTCCATAATAACTAAGCTTTTCAACAATACATTTGTAGGTAAACAAATTATGGCTAAACCCATGTTCCTTTTTCACTGAATTGAATATTTCTAGTGCCCTTAATGGGTTCTTTTGACATTTTAATACAGCGGCAACATGTTTAGGAAGCACAACAGCACTCATTTGCTTGATACCAAATCAGTAAAGGTGAAATGCTGCTCAATTCAGGTCTCTGAGTAACTCAATCAATACTCCCATGGAAACCCAGTAAACCAATTCAACTCTTTTATACCTTCTTATCACTGACATGAAACCCTACAGGCATGGAAAAGACAAATAAGAAAAATGTAAATAGTAGAATAGCATTACCTGGGTTTGGTTCGGTGACAAGAGAGAAAGAGGCGAAAATGTTGGCGGCTCAAGGAAGTGCCCGTCGCTAGAGTTTTACTCATCTATTTGGGAGGTCTTTTCGATGTAGTTAAGAAAAAATTAACTACATATATTTTACTATCATATAATATACCATAAAAGTTAAGTTTATTCCCCCATAATAACAAACTAATTACGCACGTATTCTCTAAAAAAAATCTGCTTTATATTTTTCTCCTTTATTGATTCCTTCTATTTTTTTGTGTTTTGTTTTATTTTTAGATTTGAAAATCACGTAAACATAAAAATAAACAATCCATGTAATGCTATTTTTTAAAAAAAAAATAATTACAGAATAGATATTTTTAAATAATGAATCACTATTTTATTTTATTTTTAAAAGCAGTTTTTACAATTAAAAATTAATTTAATTTCCGAATTGGAAAATAAAAAAAACTGAATAATTACAAACAGAAAGCCAAAAACTGAAATATAAGAACACAAATTAATTTTAAAATGAAAAAAATCAAACAATTAAAAAAGACGTTTAGGACTCTTTTTTATAAATAATAAGACGTTTAGGACTCTAAATTATTACATATAATGGTATTAAATAATAAATAACTATTTTTTAAATGAGTTTAAAACCAATCAGTTCTAAAAAATAGGAAATTTTTTTTGGGTGCATTTTTAAAATTTTGACTTTATCTTAAATAATTGAGGTTTTTGAATTCAAAACTGATTATAACTTTTATTTACAGTTTTAGAGTTTTAACTTTTTTGTTTTTCATTTTCTCTCTCTAAAAATACAAAACACAGTAGTTATGTTCTTTTTCTTTTTTTTTATGTGATTTTATTTTTGAAAGAGAATCATCCTGAGAAATTTTAATTATGCTTCATGGCTTTCAGGTAACAAATTAAATTATTCTCTTTTTTTCGATGAGTTTATTTCTTTGCAATGTTTCTATAATAAAAATTGAATGAAGAAAATATTCATCATAAATAAGAGGATCTTCATTTGAAGGATCCAAATTCAACATAAGATTGAAGTGAAGGTTATAATTAGGAATATATGGAAATGTTGATCAACTTTTTGAATGAATTGACAACATTATACATGAATTTTTTTATTTAATATTTAGTACTATCATTGCATATATTGAAGCCACAATTCCTGAATGAAGAACTTTTTCGTCTATTAGAATTAGAGTTTTAAAAAATCACTTTAAATATAGTTATAGTGTACATAAGTAATTGCATTGAAGAATCTTCTTAGCGTAAATTATCATTTAATTCATTAAAGATAAATTAATTAGTAGTTTGAGTTACTAATTTTTTTTTTATTATATTAAAGTGTCTATCTTATTATAATTGGAAATAACTTGATAATTTGTAAAATCTTAATGTAACAGTGATACAGACATGCTTGCTACACTTCACTTTGATTAACTCATAACTTATTAAGAAAAAAAAAAAGAGAAAGAAAAAAGAGTTCTCATACGAGGGAGAAAATGCACACTTATCAATTCATTAAGGGAAAAGGGTCAAAAATGTCCTTAAACTATGTGAAAGGAACAAAAATGCCCTCCGTTTATAGTTTGGCTCAAAAATGCCCTTGTCGTCAATAATTTGGTTCAAAAATGCCCTTGCAGTCAATACTTTGGTCCAAAAATACTCCTATAATTACTAAATGGGTCAAAAATGTCCTTTTCCGAATAAGTATATTTTTTTCTTTCTTTTTAAACACATTTTCTTCTTAATTAAATTATTATATAAGAACCATGTTCTTGTTTTCTTTCTTTTAAAATCACTTTAAAAAATAAAAATGTAGGAAATATTTTTTTTCTTGTTAATCTCATCTTATCAATT
>JAJOOO010012260.1:0-16801 GCA_029582685.1 Solanum piurae | reverse complement strand
ATGGGAGGGGAGAACTAAGAGATAGTGGTTGATTTGGAGTGAAAGAGTTAATTAAGCAGATAATTAATATATTAATCAATCCTAGTTTTAAGGAATGTGGGTATCTAATTGTATATTCAAATAATATATTAATATTTGGTATAAAATACTAAAAGTGGTAATATATGCAATTGTTTGAAAGTAAAGATAATATTAGTATATATAATAGTAATGTATGTCTAATAAGGTAGTTTATCCTTTAATAAATTCATGTGGAATAAATCTATTTAAAATTAGCGTAGACTTTTAATTTTAATTCATTATACCTTCCCACAATTGTAAATAATGCACGTTGATTAATTTGGAATAATACCAGAAAATTAGGATCTTGCTTCTAAGATAGGTTATAAAATTAGCGTTGAGTTTTCTAATTAATTAATTAATTCATAATTTCTAAATTTTTGTGATAATATTCTCCGTTCACGTTTGCTTGTCATCGTTTGACTTGACACACCATTTAAGAAAATAATTATTAATATAAGTATTTTACCAAATTATCACTATTAAATTATGTTTAGTATTAAATCTTAGAAAATGGATTCGAGAAAGCGTATTTAATGTTGAGGGTAAAATATGGAAAAAATAATTGTCTTTTCTTGTTATGTCAAAATTATCAAGTAAAAATAAAAATATATTTTAGAAATAAATAACAAGTAAAAGTGAATGAATGGAGTAATAAACAAATCAGTCACATTATATGTATTATAAAACCACTTGTTAACGCCATGTTATTTAGCAGTGAGTATTTGTAAACACTTGATCTTCACAACTCTCAAAACTTTAATCATGTCGAAAAACACCATATTTTTTATTATGTTTATTGCCTTTTGCCTGTCATATTGACTCTACATCAAATTATGTGCTGCCATGGGAATGCGATGAATAACGATTACCAATAAAAATGATGCACAAAATCCAAGAAAGTTACTGGTTGACTGTTTATGCAGTAAATGTGATTGTGCGTGCCCTTGTGATGTATGTCCAGAAATATGTTGAATTCAGTCGGCAGAATATATGGACAACCCGTTAATTAAAGTGATAAACGTACTACATACCTCTTATTGGAAAAGATACCCTTGATACTTTTATATGTACGAAGTGCTATATCAATTTTCTTGAAATTCTGTTGGTTGTGTTTTTTCTATTTGTAACAACCTGAACCGTCATTATTTAGGAATAGCAAAACTTCGGGAAAATGATGGGGCCACTGTCCCGTCAGTGCGGGCTAGATGCCACTAGGGCGGCAGCGCCACAGCGGGATAAGTAGCCGCCAGAGCGGGATAGGCGAGACAGAATGTAAATAACGAGAAATCTTATTTTCTCCTTCTTCCAAACACACTTAAAAGAGGCGAGAAACACCCCAGAAACCCTCCCAAGGCTGCTCTAGGCTTGGGAAGGGAGGAGAAAGAGAATTCTAGCATGGGGATGGTGATAGCTTGTGGATTTCCGATCAAAATCCACCGTCCCGTCATTCGGAAACCAAAAATTTATCTACAATTCCTCTGTGAATGCTTGGCACTCAGGTAGGCTAGGTTTATTAATTGAGTAGTTATAACTTTGTTATTCACTGCGTGGTATAGGGAATTTGACTGTAGAATTCATGCTTACACTTTCGTGCACCGAAACGAGATGATTATGCGTATATTCCTAAGTATTACACTAAAAGTATACCATAGGAATGAGTCATATCTAGTGAAATAGGGTTTGAGAATGGTTGTGATTTCCTATTTGGTGTGATGTATGGTTGACCGGTGATGGTATGATATGCATGCGTATGAGCAAAGTATAACAGTAGTAACGAACCTCATGAATTGATTATGAACAATGTATGCCAGGAACTTGAGTACTTGACTATATGATGTGAGTATTGTACGTTATGGATGTGATTGTGCTTGTATTGTGATGCATGGGTTCGGGTGTCACGTACCGACACACTAACTTGCATTGGATTGGGTGTCACGTACCGACACACTAACTTGCATTGGATCGGATGCTACATTTTGGCACACCAACTGGAATCAGATGTCACGTACCGACATACTTATTGGATCGGGTGCTACATTTTGGCACACTAACTTGGATCGGGTACCACGTACCGGTACACTAACAGTTTGGGTATGGATTCCATGAGAAGACCATTGACTTGTCATATATGTGGAACTACTTGATTTGATGATGTGGAATGGACATGTTTCGTGAATTGATTATTGGAGTGTACATTATGTTCTTATATGTGGGGGTTGCGATGTGGTAAGTAGTTGGAGGTATCTGTTGTGTAATAATTTAGGAATGGTAAAGTTTCAAATTGGGTTGTGGTATGGTAAGGGGGAACTAAGGGTCCCGGTGCTATCCTTGTTATTTGGAATGTGGTCAGGGGTATTATTGTTGAAGTTTTGGGGTGGTGGTTAGTAATAGTGTTAATAGTTGGGTTTTCCCTGGTAGGGGTAGTAAGCCTTGATAGGCGCAATTCGGGAATTATAAGGGTGGAGGAACGAATAGTCTTGTTGCATGTTTCTTACTAATCGATTTCTTATAGCATGTGGTGGGTATTGGGTTGATCGATGATGCCTAGCAGTACGTGTGTGGTTGTACTGATATTACTCTTGATATGCCTTTTTGGCATAGTCTGGTTGCAGGATCAGTGATGTTTCATAGGTGAAGACGAAGATAATCTCCAACAGCTTCTACTTTTCCTTCCGCGTGGTGGGAGCTGCGTCATTTATAATTTTGTTATATCATGTTCTCTTAGTAGCTCTTGTACCTGTTTAAACTAGATCTCTGGGGTGTAAAGTACTTTACAAGTCTTAACTAGAATTGTATTTAAAAACTCTTATTTATAAATTTACATGAATTTCTTTTATTCGCCAGTTTTCTTAATCTTCCGCATGTTTAATTATTGGGAATCGAGGGTTCTCCTACTTAGGTGTTAGAGTAGGTGCCCGCACGGTTCGATAGATTGGGTCGTGATAAATTGGTATCAGAGTCCAGGTTATCGGTCTCCCCGTACAAGAACAAATGTGGAGTAGACTCTTGCGGATGGGTGTGTTGACGTCCACATCTAATCTTCGGGAAGCTATGAAGCATTCTAGGAAGTGTTCCATCGTTTCTCTCCTTTCGTGCGATTTGCGGCTTGTGGTATGGGTTGAGTCCAATTAGTATCTCAACGAAGGTAACCAAACGCCGTAGTTTCGGCTGACGGGACCCAAGCAAGGTAATTGGAGCTGAGAAGGTTCCATTTGGTATCTGGCCTTATAGACTGTACGAAGGCATGGATGAGCAGTAATGGTCATCTATGGACGCGAACTAACTAATGATTTAAACTTGTCTTTGGAGGTGTGCTTTGTTGTCTGAACTAACTGATGATGTGAAAAGTATTTTCGCTTGAATATTATGGCATGATTATGTGCAATATGCTAGTCTTCAAAGTGTTGGGATTTTGAGAGTTGTGATTACTTGAGTTTCGTGAAAACTTGTTGTTAGAAAGGGAAAGTCATGACTAAGTTCGAGGAAAGGATCTAGATAATCTAGGATGTGACTCGTAAACAAAATCTAGACGTGTCATACGATGGGCTAATAACCCTATGAGTGTTTGGGCGTATCCTGGGGATGTGTGGGTGGCGGTGTCGAATTAATGAGAATGAGTTTAGGGTGTGTATCGTTGGGTTGACTCGGGGTAGACATTGACTATCCAAGCTAAGGGGACTACCCTAAAAATGCATTTGTTATAGCTGGGAACCTTTGGGGAATTTAGAAAAAGAGAAGAACCTCAGAAAAAGTTGTTGATTTGGGATTCTGTTTTCGTCAGGGCCGCTGGGGCGGGATATTCCTGCCAAGGTGGGACTGCCAGCATGGGATTTCTCCCGCCAGAGCGGGACAGGGCGAGACAGAATCTCGGCCCTATCTCCCTTGTTTTTCCCTAGTCGTATATATAGACCCCGAATAGTATCCGAACTAATTTTCGCAATCTAAATCAGTGCTCAGCAATTAGAAATTAAATATAATCAGCTAGTAGTTAATTATTAAGCTGCAGAAAACAACAAAAACAAGCATCCATGTGCGTACAAAAGTAAGGAAAGCGAAAGATTTAAAAAAAAGTATTTTTCAAATACAGGCCTAAGAGGGGCAAAAAACCAAATCAAGAACCCTAGGACTTGGAGGTATCATCATCAGAGTCTAGGTCCTCTAGGGGTACCAGGCCCTTCACGGCTTCATCCATAAAGGTGAAATGATGGAAGTCTCTTGTCTCAACTCGGGGAATCTCCTGTCCGGGGGAGACGCAAGTGAAGATGATCCTCACAACCTTCCATATCCGGACCATCAAACGATCTCTCTCCAGACCCTTCATCCTCTCCTGGCGCAGCTCGCGGCGGAGCATCTCAACCTTTAGGGCAGTGCTGGGTGGAACCGGAGTAGTGTTAGCAAAGGAACGTCCCAATTTACTCCGGACAGTCGCTAAATCCTCCTCCACCTGTGCACCTGAGAATGGGGGCTGGGATCGGGAGGGACGAGTGTAACACCTCGAAAACTAGACCAAATTTTTTTTTTGCAAAAACTTACCTAAAGCAATGAACCACGGCAGGGTTCATGGACCGTGACGGGATCCACGGTCCGTTGACTTGCCCGTGGTCATGACTTGGATCCCTCCAGGCCAGACATCAGACCACGGGACCCTTCACAGGTCGTGGTCTTGATGATGGACAGTGGTGGCGTACGTATAGTCGAGGCAGTACCCCCCTTAGCCAGCCCCTTATACCTACACGCCCAAGTGAAGACCACGAGGGCCTTTACGGTCTGTGGTCCCTCACAGGGTCGTGGAATGGTCCGTGAAGGCTATCCAGTAGGCCCCCAGACCTGAGCCTCCAAACCTTAGCCCAAGTGAGGACCACAGGGACCTTCACGATCCGTGGTCTTTCACACGAGCCGTGGTAGGGGCTCATGGATCAGACCCCAGAACCCCTAGCTCCTGGACCAAAGACCACGACCCACTTCATGGTCTGTGGTTCCTTTCACGATCTATGGAAGTGGATGTGGTCAGCCCCATCTGCAACTTAAGTCAGGGGTCTTTTGGTCTTTTTCTATTTTAATGGACCCCTAAACTACGTTGTTTTAACCATAAACTACGTGGTTTTGGTCAGTTTTAGTCTAGAACTTACCTAAGTCAGATCATTAATAAAAACTTAGAAAATTAGAAGTGAAAGAGGAGAAAAGGTCGAGCAACCCTAGTTCAAGAACACAACAAGTTTCCTCCAGTTCCAACCCCGAAATCGAAGGATTTCTCGGTGGAATTCATCACCAGGTATGTGGGATTTCACTAGTGGGTTTGTTTCGCACATTAGGTCCCTAGATTTCAGATCAACTAAACCTAGGGTTTCTAGAACTTCAGCAGATTATCATGATTTAGTTATTTAGATGTTCCAAATCAGATTATCATGTTATTACTTCGTTTCTCGCATGAATTTCATAATCATAGCTATGTATTTCTTTAGTGCTTGAATTACACATGCTAGGTAAGATATTTTAGCATTTCAGATATACTTGCTTCAGTCTTTAATGTGTCATTATCAGTATATTATTATGCATTCTTAGTTTGCATGTCAGTTTTGAGCTATCTAGTATATTACAGAAATTCAGTCATAATATGTTAATCATTTAATCTATTGGGAGTAGCATAATACCGAGTTGGACTAGGGTCAGTTACCCATATAGTCCCAGAACTAAGAGCCACGTAGGTTGTAAGTCCCCTTTGTGGGCATCATTTTAGTGATCACGCCAGCATGCCTCTACACATTTGGCTGGGTGTATGGGTCCTCTCGATGGGGCGTATACATCAGACTCCACATTTAGCTCATGTGGTTTTATTATCGATTATTAGTAGCTCCCACAATTAAGTCATACTCTATTTCATTGACCATATTTCAGTATAATCAGTATTCAGCATCAGCATGTCTAAATTTGGTCATTGCATTCAGTTAGCTCAGTATTCAGTATCGATATCATGTTCAGATTATACTTTTGCTTTATTGCTTGTTCAGTTATACGTTTATTTCAACTTTACTCTATCCTACATGCTCAGTACCTTTCAAGTACTGACGCATACTCTGTGCTACATCTTTTTGTGATGTAGGTTCAGATTCTCAGTATCCAGATCACGCTTAGATCGGTTCTCGATCTCTAGTTTAGCAGCATCAGTGGTGAGTCCTCATTCTTCGAGGACAATAGTCGTGTTATCTTTCTATTTTCATTGTTTTAGTTTCAGTTTTTCTAGACTTAGTTGGGGCATGTCCCAACACTTCTAGTCAGTTAGAGGCTATTTTCAAACATAGTTAGATTCAACTTAGTATTTGAGTTTGATGTTTCTTTTGTATTAAACTCTCAGATTTGATATTCAATTTTAGTATATGGGTATTCCCCATTATTTCAGATTTATTTATAATTAGCTTCCACATCAGTTTTATTTATCAGTTTATCTTTAGTATGCTCATGATTATGCCATCAGGTTTAGCTTGGGGTCAGTTGTAATCCTAGGTCCCGTGTCTGTGTCTCGGGGGTAGCTCGAGGTGTGAAAAACTTGGTATCAGAGCACTAGGTTTTAGATTCCTAGGATGTCTGAAAAGCCGCACTAAGTAGAGTCATTTTCATAGGTGTGAAGTGCACCACATCTAATGAGAGGGAGGTTACAAAGTATTTTAGGAAAAATCTTCATTTTCTTGTTACTCTTACCGTGCGTAAGGTATGAGCTAATTCCATTCTAACTCGACGTTCTATGTTGCAGTGATCATGCCTACTCGTAGAGCTAATGCCAAGAATGTGAATGCCAGGAACGCAAACGCATCTCCTCCAGTCCCAGATCAAGAAGTTTCGAATGCAGAATTTCGGAACGCCATTCAGATGTTGGCTCAGAGTGTGGCCAACCAGAACAATCAGCGGGCTCCAGTTCCGGCAAATGCTAATGTTGGCTCAGCTGCAGCCAGAGTGCGAGATTTTGTTAGGATGAATCCGCCAGAGTTCTTAGGATCGCAGAATGGTGAGGATCCCCAAAACTTCATTGATGAGGTCAAGAAGATCTTTGAAGTAATACAAGTAACTTGGAATGATCGGGTTGAGTTAGCATCTTACCAACTTAAGAATGTGGATCATATCTGGTATACTCAGTGGAAAGAGAACAGGGGTACAGATGCAACTCCTATCACTTGGGATTGCTTTAGTGAGACCTTTCTGGACAGGTTTTTCCCAAGAGAGCTAAGGGAGGCAAAAGCTCAGGAATTTATGAACATAAGGCAAGGAAGCATGACAGTCCAAGAGTATGGGCTCAAGTTTACCCAACTCTCCAGGTATGCTCCTCACATGGTTGCAGATTCCCCGGCCCAGATGAATAAGTTTTTATATGGAGTGTCAGACTTGGTGAAGACAGAGTGTGGAAATGTTATGTTGCTGGAAAATACGAGCATCTCTAGGCTCATGACACATGCTCAGCAGGTTGAGGGTGATAAGCTTAGAGAACAGGCTAAGGAGAACAAGAAGGCTAGGAGTGGGAACTATGACTATTCTCAGCAGAAATCGGGTGGTGTAAATCGCTCGCAGGGTCAGCAAATTTTTTTAGCTCCAGCACCTTCAACAGCTAGTGTTCCATCTTCCAAATTCAGACAAGATCAGAGGGGTAGGGCATCAGGCTGTATGTCTCAGGGAAGTGTTTTAGGAACCAAAACCTACCCAACTTGCCCTAAGTGTGGTAAGAACTATCCGGGCGAGTTACTTGCAGTAAAGGAAGGATGATTTGGGTGTGTTCAGTCTGGTTACAGATTGAGGGACTGTCCTTCTAAGCAGGGTCAAGGAGGTAATAATGGTAGAGCTCAGTCTACAACTTCAACAACACCAAATACTCGCCCAACTCAGTAGGGTAACTCATCTGGTACATGTGGTGTACAGCGCCAGAACAGGTTATATACTCTTCAGGCTGGCCAGGATCAAGAAGATTCTCCTGATGTAGCCACTGGTACGTTACGAGTCTTTGATCTCGATGTTTATGCTTTGTTAGATCCAAGGGTTACTCTTTCCTTTGTTACTCCTTTTATAGCAGTTAAGTTTGATGTTAGTTCAGAAACTCTCTGAGAACCTTTCTCAGTCTCTCCTCCAGCCGGTGACCCAGTTATAGCTAGACGGGTATACAGAAATTGGCCTTTCACAGTCTCCAGAAAGTCACCTCAACAGATCTTGTAAAGTTAGAAATGATAGACTTCGATGTCATTCTAGGCATGGATTGGCTACATTCATGTTATGCCTCAGTCGATTGTAGAACTAGGATTGTTCGTTTTCAGATTCCAGACGAACCAATCTTAGAATGGAAGGGTAGTAGCTTAGCGCCTATGGGTCGATTCATTTCTTACCTTAAGGCCAGAAATATGATCTCTAAGGTTATCTCTACCATCTAGTTTAGGTTAAGGATTCAAGCTCTGAAACCCCAACTCTTGAGTCAGTTCTAATGGTTAATGAGTTTCCAGAAGTGTTTCCAGAAGATCTTCCCGGAGTTCCTCCCCATAAGGAAATCAACTTTGGAATTGATCTCCTTCCAGATACCCAGCCTATTTCTATCCCTCCTTACAGAATGGCTCCAGCTGAGCTTAAGGAATTGAAAGAGCAGTTGAAAGACCTTCTAGATAAGGGCTTCATTAGACCTAGTATTTTGCAATGGGGTGCACCGATGTTGTTCGTGAAGAAAAAAGATGGTTCTCTCAAAATGTGCATTGACTATAGGAAGTTGAACAAGGTCACAATCAAGAATAAGTATCCCATCCCCAGGATTGATGACTTGTTTGACCAACTTCAGGGTGCTAGTGATTTCTCAAATATAGACCTCATATCGGGTTATCATCAGCTCAAAGTCAGAGATAGTGACATTCTAAAGACAGCCTTCAGAACTCGGTATGGTCATTATGAATTTGTAGTTATGTCATTTGGACTAACCAATGCTCCTGCAGCTTTTATGGACTTGATGAACAGAGTGTTCAAGCAGTACTTGGACTTATCGTTATCGTCTTCATTGATGATATCCTCATTTACTCTAGAAATGAGGAGGAACATGCGAGTCATTTGAGAGTTGTTCTGCAAACTCTCAAACATCGCCAGTTATTCGCCAAATTCAACAAGTGCAAGTTTTGGTTACAATCAGTGGCTTTCCTTGGGCATGTAGTGTCCAGCAAAGGGATCCGAGTGGATTCCCAGAAAATAGAAGCAGTGAAACAATGGCCTAAACCTACCTCTCCTGCAGATATTAGAAGTTTCTTGGGTCTAGCGGGTTATTACAGAAGGTTCGTGGAAGGATTTTCATCCATAGCATCACCATTGACTAGGTTGACTCAGAAGATGGTCAAGTTTCAGTGGTCAAATGATTGTGAGAGAAGCTTCGCGGAATTGAAAACTAGGTTAACTACATCTCTTGTTTTAACTCTACCAGAGGGTTCAGACGGTTATGTGATTTATTGTGGTGCATCCAGAGTCGGCCTAGGATGTGTGTTAATGCAACAAGGTAAGGTTATAACCTATGTTTCTAGACAGATTAAGGTGCATGAGAAGAATTATCCAACTCATGACCTCGAGCTTGCAGCGGTGGTGTTTGCACTCAAGATTTGGAGACACTATTTGTATGGTGTTCATGTAGATGTGTTCACAGACCATAAGAGCCTTCAGTATGTGTTCACCCAGAAAGAATTGAATCTTCGCCAGCGAAAATGGCTTGAGTTCCTCAAGGATTATGGCATGAGTGTGAATTACCATCCTGGCAAGGCAAATGTAGTAGCAGATCCCCTTAGCAGACTATATATGGGTAGTGTAGCACATGTTGAGGAAGGAAGAAAATATCTAGCAAAGGATGTTCACAGGCTTGCTCGTTTAGGAGTTCATCTTATGAGCATATCAGATAGTGGTGTGACAGTTCAAAATAGATCATAATCTTCATTGGTAATGGAGGTTAAGGAAAAGCAATACAGTGATTCGATATTGCTCGAACTCAAGGGTGTAGTCCATCAACAGAGAGTTGAGGTATTCTTCCAAGGGGGAGATGATGTGCTTCGCTACCAGGGTCGATTATGTGTTCCTAATGTGGGCGAGTTGAGACAGTAGATTCTTGCAGAAGCCCATAACTCCAGGTATTCTATTCATCCAGGTGCCACTAAGATGTACCGTGATCTGCGGGAAGTCTTTTGGTGAAATGACATGAAGAGGGATATAGCAGATTTTGTGGCTAAGTGCCCCAATTGTCAGCAAGTGAAGGTAGAACATCAGAAACCAGGGGGTATGACTCAAGAGATTGACATTCCTACTTGGAAGTGGGAAGTGATCAACATGGATTTCATCACAGGTTTACCTCGTACTCGCAGACAGCATGACTACATTTGGGTGATAGTTGACAGAGTCACTAAGTCTTCTCGCTTTTTGGCGGTTAAGACTACAGATTTGGTAGAGGACTACACTAAGATTTACATTAATGAGATAGTCAGGTTGCATGGGGTTCCTTTGTCTATCATCTCAGACAGACTCCCTCAGTTTACCTCTCATTTCTGAAAGTCATTTCAGAAAGGTCTTGGTACTCAGGTTAATCTTAGCACAACATTTCATCCACAGACGGATTGTCAGGAAGAGTGTACCATTCAGACCTTAGAGGACATGTTGAGAGCTTGTGTGATAGACTTCAAGGGTAGTTGGGATGATCACCTTTCTCTTATTGAGTTCGCCTACAATAATAACTACCATTCTAGCATTCAGATGGCCCCTTATGAGGCATTGTATGGATGTAGGTGTAGATCTCATGTTGGTTGGTTTGAAGTAGGTGAAACAACCTTGATAGGGCCATACTCAGTCCATTATGCAATGGATAAAGTGCAACTCAATAGAGATAGACTTAAGACAGCCTAGAGTCGCCAGAAGTCGTATGTAGATGTAAGGAGAAGGGAACTAGAGTTCCAAGTTGATGATTGGGTTTTAATGAAAGTGTCACCTATGAAAGGGGTGATGATATTTGGCAAGAAAGGGAAGATCAGTCCTAGATATGTAGGCCCTTACAAGATTCTGAAAAGGATTGGTAAAGTGGCTTATGAGTTAGAGTTGCCAGTAGAGTTAGCAGCAGTGCATCCAGTCTTTCACATTTCACTATTGAAGAAGTGTGTGGGTGATCCAGCATCTGTAGTGCCAGTAGAGAGGGTAGCCGTGAAAGATAGTCTTTCGTATGAGGATGTACCAGTTGAGATTCTTGATTGTCAAGTTAGAAGGTTGAGAAACAAAGAAGTCGCTTCAATCAAAGTTTTGTGGAGGAGTCAGTTCGTAGAGGGAGCTACTTGGGAAGCAGAAGCAGCCATGAAGTCCAAGTATCCTTACCTCTTTCCTTTCGATTCCACTCCATCTTGAGGTAATAGTTCCTCTTCAGTTTTTCAGTCATTCATACGTAAAATTAGTTTAGCATCATGTTCCTTCAGTCTGTACTTCCATTTTCAGCGTATCTGCATGTTCTTGGAACTCAGTTCAGTCAGAAATCAGTTTTTAGTGTTTAGTGGTAAGGTTGCAGCTCATTCCCTCCATTTCAGCTAGTTTAGTCTTCATTCTAGGACGAATGATCCCAAGGGGGAGATATTGTAACACCTCGAAAACCAGACCCATAAAAAAATTGCAGAAACTTATCTAAAGCAGTGAACCACGGCAGGGTTCACGGACTGTGACAGGGTCCACGATTCGTTGACCTGCCCGTGGTCATGACTTGGATCCCTCTAGGCCAGACATCAGATCACGGGACCCTTCACGAGTCGTGGTCTTGATGACGGACCATGGTGGCGTCCGTATAGTCGAGGTAGTAGCCCCCCTAGCCAGCCCCTTAGACCTCCACGCCCAAGTGAAGACCACGAGGGCCTTTACGGTCCATGGTCCCTCACACGGGTTGTGGAATGGTCCGTGAAGGCTATCCAATAGGCCCCCAGACCTGAGCCTTCAGACCTCAGCCCAAGTGAAGATCACGGGGACCTTCACGGTCTGTGGTCCTCTACACGGGCCATGGTAGGGGCTCGTGGATCAGAACCCAGAACTCCCAGCTCCTGGACCAAAGACCACGACCCACTTTACGATCCGTGGTCCCTTTCGCGGTCCGTGGAAGTGGACGTGGTCTGCCCCGTCTGCAACTTAAGTTAGGGGTCTTTTGGTCTTTTTCTATTTTGGTGGACCCCTAAACTACGTCGTTTTAACCCTAAACTACGTGGTTTTTGTTAGTTTTAGCCTAGAAACATAACTAGAACTTACCTAAGTCAGATCATTAATCAAAACTTAGAAAATTATAAGCAAAAGAGGAGAAAAGTTCGAGCAACCCTAGTTCAAGAACGCAACAAGTTTCTTCCAGTTCCAGCCCTAAAATCGATGGATTTCTCAGTGGAATTCGTCACCAGGTATGTGGGATTTACCTAGTGGGTTCCTTTCGCCCATTAGGTCCCTAGATTTCAGTTAGATTATTCATTCCCTATTATCAACTAAACTTAGGGTTTCTAGAACTTCAGCAGATTATCATGAATTACTTATTTACATGTTCCAAATCAGATTATCATGTTATTACTTCACTTCTCGCATGAATTTCAAAACCCTAGCTATGTATTTCTTTTGTCCTTGAATTACATATGCTAGGTTAGATATTTTAGTATTTCAGATATATTTACCTCAGTTCTGAATGTGTCATTATCAGTATATTAATATGCATTCTCAGTTTGCATGTCAGTTTTAAGCTATCTAGTATATTAAAGAAATTCAGTCATAATGTGTTAATCATTTAATGTATTGGGAGTAGCATAATACCGAGTTGGACTTGGGTCAGTCACCCATATATTCCCAGAACTACGAGCCACGTAGGTTGTAAGTCCCCTCTGTGGGCATCATTTTAGTGATTACGTCAGCATGCCTCTACACCTTTGGCCGGCTGTATTGGGTCCTCTCGATGGGGCATATACATCAGACTCCACAGTTACTTCATGTAGTTTTATTATCGGTTATTACTAGCTCCCACAGTTTAGTCAGACTCCATTGCATTGACCACATTTCAATATAATCAGTATTCAGCATCAGCATGTCTAAATTTGGTCATTGCATTCAGTTAGCTCAGTATTCAGTATCGATATCATGTTTAGATTATACTCTTGCTTTATTGCTTGTTCAATTATATGTTTATTGCAGCTTTACTCCATCATGCATGCTCAGTACCTTTCAAGTACTGACGCATACTCTGCGCTACATCTTCTTGTGATGTAGGTTTAGATTCTTAGCATGCAGATCACGCTTATATCGATTCCCGATTTCCAGTTCAGTAGCATCAGTGGTGAGTCTTCATTCTTCGAGGACAATAGTCATGTTATCTTTCAGTTTTCATTATTTTAGTTTCAGTTTTGCTAGACTTAGCTGGGGAATGTCCCAGCACTTCTAGTTAGTTAGAGGCTATTTTTAGATATAGTTAGATTTCGCTTAGTATTTGAGTTTGATGTTTCTTTTGTATTAAACTCCCAGATTTTCTATTCAGTTTTAGTATATGGGTATTCCCCATCATTTCAGATTTATTTATGATTAGCTTCCGCATCAGTTTTATTTCTCATTTTATATTTAGTATGCTCATGATTATGCCAACAGGGTTAGCTTGGGTTCACTTGTGATCCTAGGTCCTGTGTCCTCGTCTCGGGGGTAGCTCTGGGAGTGACAACGTGTGTCGTCGCCTGCACCATCTTCCCCTCCCTCGTCGTCCGCCTCCGCAACCGTCTGACTGCTACTGGCCTCATCCGTCCTCCTCCTCTTTCTCCTGGAAGTAGAACCCTACCTAACCAAAAGAGAGTGAAGGGGGCGATCCATAGGGAGTACCTCATTAGTATCTAAGAGGGGCACCCTCGCCTGTTTGAACAACGCAGTCACAAGTCCTGGTAGAAACAAAGCCTTTTTGTTGCCCCGGTAGAACATCTTTCATTCTAAGATAATATACGCCCACACATTTAGCTCAATACCCTGCACGGTGCATGCCACCACCACGGCCCAAGGAAATGTCACGTCGGTGAGGTTTCCCAACAGGCGGATCCTCCTAGTAACCAAGTGCAGCCACATCTTAGCATCTGGTGACCAGTCTGCGCTGGTGATCCCCTCGGTAGTAGGCCAATAAACTCTGTCCTGACGTGCAGGCTCCACCAGCGTGTCCCTCAGCCAGCCCAGATCCATCTCCCTTAGCTTGGCCTCGTACTCCACATTTGAGACCTTAGGCACTTCTAGCACCTCATTAATGGTTGTGGCGTTCAGGGGAATGTTGACCCCCCGGATGCAAATGATAGGATGGGGATCGTCCTACAGAACTGTAAGAAGAACGGCATAGAACTCTCTCACCCAGTCGAAATGTGCAGTAGGGGGAGCCTCAATTAGTGGAGCCTATCCGAACTCCATCAAGTGAGTATAAAAGGCAGACGCCTTCTCCTACAATCTAAGTAAGCCAAAGCCTCTCTCACAACAAAACTTGTTGTTTCGGTAGTCGTGATGCCTTTCCCGACTAGCAGCATCGGGGAATCGGATAAAAGGCAGATTTTCCTCGTTAGCACCAGTCATTTAGAGAAGCCTGCAAAAGTTGGAAGGTATACGTTAGAACAAGATATGATTAGGCAATTTTGGTTTAAAAAAAGAGAGAAAGAAATTATGCTTTGAGTGGCAAGGAGCTACTGCCCCACTGAGTCCCGCCACAGCGGCCCAAATCCCACCAGAGCGGGATGAGGGAGGTCGTTACAGCGGGATGAAAGGCGCCAGAGCGGCCTTCATCTGGGACAAATTCCAGGCGCGACCATGGCGCCTTTTCATCCCAAAACCCTTGTTTTCAACAGAATTTCAGCAGATCAGAGTATATAAAGTATCCTAGTACCTAAATAGGCAATTATTTTGGAAAAATAACCCCTAAATGTTGTCCAAATCCGAGTTTTACACCAAGAAAATCTTTCAACTTCCCCCACCTATTTTGATACCGATTCGACTGTGTTTTCACAAAATCCTTACACCCAGGACGTTGTGGAGACGTTGGGGACGTAAGGGAAGTGCCCATGCTACGTTTTCTAACCAACAAGCAACTATGTTAATTTTCAAAAATCTTTTTGAAAACCGTTTCTAATCAATGAAGTAGCAGTATGCAATCGTTGCTAATCAAGTATTGAAGTAAAGAGCGTAATGAACAAGAAATTTACCTTAGAAATGACGTTCGGAGCAGGTGAATCGAGAGGATTTTGGGAGAGTTTGAATGAGAAAAAGGGAGAAATGAGGAGACCATTCCCCATTCCCTTCTTCACTGTTTTACGATCCCCCGCTACAGCGGGAGAGGTCTCACCACAGCAGCGCCACCTTAAAGGGAGGCATGTCGCTCTGGCAGGATCAGGTTGTGCAAAGGGGACGCGTTCTTTTCTTTAGGTGTTGCCTCAAATTCCTAACTAGCCCTTTGCGTACAACACCTTTCGTGTTTCGAATTTTGAAAAGTCACCATCCGTCGTGATTTAGTAATGCATCAGTTCATTAGTTTAAAAGTACTCCGAGATAGGACGCATGATGATCCGTTCACTAGTCGTTCGGGGACGAACGAGGAGTAAATTGGTATCTATTGTAACGACTCGAACTGTCGTTATTTAGGAAAAGCAAAACTTTAGGAAAATACTGGGGCCACTTTCCCGCCAAAGTAAGCTAGATGCCGCTAGGGTGGCAGCGCAACAGAGGGAAAAGTAGCCACCAGAGCGGGATAGGCGAGACAGAATGTAAATAACGCGAAATCTTATTTTCTCATTCTTCCATAAACACCTAAAAGAGGCGAGGAACACCCCAGAAGCCCTCCCAAGGCTGCTCTAGGCTTGGGAAGGGAGGAGAAAGAGAATTCTAGAGTGGTGATGGTGATAACTTGTGGATTCCGGTCAAAATCCACTGTCCCGTCATCCGAAAACCAGAAATTTATCTACAATTCCTCTTACAATTTCTCTGTGAATGCTTGGCGCCCAAGTAGGCTAGGTTTATTAATTAAGTAGTTATAAATCTGTTATTCACTGCGTGGTATAGGGAATTCTATGGTAGAATTCATGCTTAGGCTTTCGTGCACCAAAACGAGATGATTATGTGTATATCCCTAAGTGTTACACAAGACGTATACCGTAGGAATAAGTCTTATCTAGTGAACTAGGGTTTGAGAATGGTTGTGATTTCCTATTTGGTGTGATGTATGGTTGACCGGTGATGGTATGATATGCATGCGTATGAGCAAAGCATAACAGTAGTAACGAACCTAATGAATTAATTATGAACAATGCATGCCAGGAACTTGAGTATTTGACTATATGATATGAGTATTGTACGTTATGAATTTCATTGTGCTTGTATTGTGATGCATGGGATCGGGTGTCACGTACCGACAGACTAACTTGCATTGGATCGGGTGTCACGTACCGACACACTAACCTGCATTGGATCGGGTGCTACATTTCGGCACACTAACTGGGATCGGATGTCACGTACCGACATACTTACTGGATCGGGTGCTACGTTCCGGCACACTAACTTGGATCGGGTACCAACGTACCGGTACACTAACAGTTTGGGTATGGGTTCCATGAGAGGACCATTGACTTGTCATATATCTGGAACTACTTGATTTGATGATGTGGAATTGGACATGTTTCCTGAATTGATTATTGGAGTGTACATTATGTTCTTATATGTGGGGGTTGCGATGTGGTAAGTAGTTGGAGGTATGTGT
>JAJOOO010012259.1:0-28995 GCA_029582685.1 Solanum piurae | reverse complement strand
CTTCTTCTTTTTTCTTGCTCCCTTAGTCCCGATTTCCCCCTTTGATTATACTTATTGCTTATGGTCATTTTAATTGCTTCCGCGACCAAGGATGTGTAATGATACGTTATGAGGCTTGTTTGGGGTTCCTTCGGGTTCCCCATTCGCCGGTCACGTCTAGGCCCTAGGCTTGGGTCGTGACAGTCATAAAGTAAATAAGTAGGTATGGTGAGTCATAAAGTAGATATATTATATTATTAGGTACATTATTAAGTAGGATAGTACGTGCATTGTGCATGATTGTAAAATAGCAATAGCATAGAATTTTCTTTCTATATAAAGGAATGTATACATAACATAAAAGGCAGGCAATGCCTACTATATAAAAATCCCTTTCAAAAACTCTCTCAACTATAAAACTAGTATTTTAAAAGATAATGGAGCAACAATCTGAAATCAAACCAGATATTTCATATAGCATGGATAAGCAAGAGGCAAAGGTATATTGTTCAAAAAATATGCGGAACTAATTTTATATATTCCTGAATATCATATATATGATTGATTAAGTTTATGTTAGTTATTATGTATTATAATTATTTGAATCATGATTTCTAGTTTATTAGCACACTGGAAACAGGGAGAAAACTTCTATACTATGCCATCCTAATGTTGAAACCGGTAGGCAAGGAAAGCCGTTTAGGGGAGTAAACAAAGTTGAGGCGCTGATAAGAAGGAAGTATCCGCTAAAGTACGATGCTAGTAGTGACAAGAAAACATGATAAACAAATAATCTAGTTCATAATAATCTAATATGAATTTAATCAATTATGAATATGATAGGAAGGAATAATTGAAATAAAAAACATGCATAACAAAGAACATGAATACATATTTACATGATGAAATGATAAAAAACTATGAAACTTTAATCCTATATATACTTAAAGGTATAAAGATAATTGAATTAAAGAATCATATGGGAAAAAATATTTAATAATGAATTAGAAGATATACTAAACCAAGAATGGTATGAAATAGACCTACATGATATAGACCTCGAAAGAATATAATGGTACGATTTAGAAATAAATTTAGATTAAAATGAATTACGAATATCTACAATATTAGATAAAAGCTATGGAAGATATAAAACTATTAGAACAATTAATAGAAAATAATTTACATATGTACCGAAGAACCCAAAATATGTCATATCTAGAATACATCATAAATAATATAAAAGAAATATCAAGGTTAAAATCCTTAGCAAAAGAATATTATAACAAAACCTTTAGCCAGATTGAAAGGATAATATTGAATGTGAATCTTCATTAAACTAATATGAATTTATAGGCAAAATAGAGGAATACCATAAGACATCATAAACTTACAAATTTAAGTTTGGAGGTTATGGACATAAAAATTATGAGAGTTATGAATATTATTAAAAGTAAAAATTAAAGAGGGGCAAGTCATGGTTAATAACTCCTTGTGAATAATTTAAAAAATAAATAGAAAAATACTTAAAATATTAAAAAAATATATATTATCATTTTATGATTAGAAGTGAGACAACAAATAGAAAAAAGAATGTGGAGAGTTTTTTGTTGTAAATGTTCCTACATCAACAAAATATTTATTTGTAATAAATTAAGTATTTTACTTTTACAATACAAAAATTAATTAGAATTAAAAAAAAGTCAAAAAAGTGAAAAATAAATAAATTATGTTTCTCCTTTATTATAAGTGAGACAAACAAATAAACAAAAAGAATATGAAGAGTTTTTGCTGTAAATGTTCCTCCATTAATAAAATATTTATTTGTAATAAATTTAGTAATTATTTTTACAATATAATAATTAATTTAATTTTTTAAAAAAAAACCATAAAAGGGAGAAAAAAAGATAAATGCAAATGGAGGCCATAGAGAGGTGCCACATCACCTTTTCTACGTTTCTCCTTTATTATTTATATAGATTATGTGGGCAACATTATATTATTTACCTTTTCAAAGGTTCATTTGAAAAAATCAAACAACACATTAACAATACATGTTTTATATCTATATGTTGTTTCCTTCTTTGGTGGAGTTTGCTTGGTGGAATTTGCTTCATATTAGGGGCAATTTGAATTCAGGACAACTACTAAAAAAGTTATATCATTCTATTAATATGTAATATACTCAAATCTTTTGAATATATAGTTATCTTTTGTAAATTTATAATTCGAATAGGTAAGCATCAATAATTTTTGAAATGCTTTCATCTTTCGGTACAATATATCTACTCAATGAGAACTCATCAATGATAAGCAATGAAGAATGAAGTTATACAACGATGGAATGTAACACATTGCAAACATTCACTTACCTTATTTTTTATTGAATTGATTCTTCAAGATAAGAAGGTAGAAAATCATTTTTGAAAAGTTATTCTTTCATCTATTACTTTTAAAATTCTCTGTTGGATTATATTAGGACTTGTTCGCTAATTTTTTTAAAGATTGTTTCCTGAAAGTTATTTTTTAAATATGTAGATTAGTTTATCGAATTGCAACAATTATCTTTAAATCCTCTGCTTAATTTGATTTTTGGTGTTTAAAGTATGCTTTATGAATATACTCTTTTAATAATACATTATGTGTTCTGTTTTTCAAGTTGAAACAATCATCAGGATTTTGTAAGTTATATGGCAAGAAACCAATAAAATTACTCACTAAGATTTTAGAATGCTATTATTTCATATACCTGTATATATTATTTTTTTCAAAAAATTATATAAAATTAACGCATTATATGTAATTTTTTAATGTGTAAATATTATCCATTAAAACAATAGAAGAATTTCCGTAGAATTTATTTAAAAAAGAATCAAACGTTCGTATAAAATATTATTAATAATTAAGAGTAAAACTCATAATTGGATATTAAAATAAAAAGTTCCAATTTAATTATCTCTTAAATATATTGCTAGAAGATGTACAAATAATATATATTTTTAAAAAAGATTGTGTATACTTCATACGAACTCAATTCAGAAATTTGAATATAATATTTTAAGTTATAAATTACATAATAAAATGAAAAACCAATTAGAGTATCACAAAAGAAAATCAAATACATGCAAAAGATGACAAAATGTTTATAAGAAATCAAATAATTTCAAAACTATTAATATTAAAGTATAAATATAATTTTATAGGAAATAAAAATGTATGACGTAACACAATATTAAAATTCTGTAGCAGATAAATTAAATTAGAAAATAATTTTTTTTAAATAATACTTTATTAATGAATTACTTAAAAAGATTATCAAATTTTCAGTTTGGATATTTGTTTAAGAAAATTATCTCCAAAAAATATAATTTTAATTTGATAAATAATTATATAAAAACTTTCACATAAAAGTGTCAAAAGCAAAAACAGATAGTTATATATTATTAATAAATTGCAGATTTTCTAAAAAAAGAAACTTATTTATTATTAATAATTTGCAGGATTTCTAAAAAATATATTAATTAAAAAAATATTAAGAAATTACAAATCATCTAAATGCACGTATTTAGTATTTTGTACATTCTTATTTTATGAGATTGTATTAGATTAAATGAAATTTGTCTTATTTTGCAAGATTAAACGAGAGAGGAGTGTACTAAAGAGGTTCCAACATGTTTTGTAAATTATTTTTAGATTTTAGCTAAAAGTAAAGACAATTTTTAATACTACATTTTAGATTGATCTATGAATTCATAATTTAATTATTTAGCACAAATATTAATTGAACACATGCTACATATGCTATCAGTCTTCATTAAACCAGAAGAAGGAGAAGTTGGAAGAATAATGTTTAGTATCTTTGAAGAACATACACTCATTGCACATTCATTAGGGTAAAAATCTGTTAGCATTAAATGTATACAAAATATTAAAACATTATATATGACTATACATGCACTTTTGTTACTCAATAATATTTCATATTATTTATTTTAAATTTTAAAAATTATTGTATTTTAAAATATCCACGCAACATGCGGATACGTATACTAGTAATGCATATTATCGAACTCAAATTGTATTACAACTATCATTGATATTTAATACAACTTTAATATACTTTTTGGAGCTTCACCCTTCTTCTCTGATGAATCACTACCGTTGGGCTACCGTCGGGCTACTATCAAATCATCAGTATCTCAAGTAAAAAATAATTTTATGTTGTTAGAAATGTATTAGATTTGTTAAATTAGCAATAATCGAATTCATAACAATGTATTGTAACGACGGAAATCCAATGGAGAAATTTTTTGTACTAACTTGAAATTTCTCAACCTAGTCCACATTTGGACGAAATCGGAGTCATTAAAGTCTAGGAAAATCTGGTAACAATTGGGCAACCAAATTATGAATTTGATCACATGAGTAGATAACTAAGATGTTAAGGAACCCGTACGACTTTACGGAATTGAATTCGGGTGAGTAGAACTCCCGAATTGATGTTAGCATGAACGGATAGTTTCTGAGTGCCATTGGTTGAAAGTGTGTTGTGAAATGGGGGTCTTGGAATTATTAATTTTGCTCATTAGTTCTGTGCAAGCTGCTAAGGCGGGATTTTTCTCGCCAGGGCGAGGTCGCTGTGGCGGAACTTGGGCCCCCATAGCGGACAGACGCGACATAAGTTGAAAATAAACCCCAAAAATGTTTTATTCTTCAATTTTCGAACTTGAGAGCTAAGGAACGAACCCAGGTGTTTTCTTTACGATTTTCACCATTCTTAAGGCTAAAGGTAAGGTTTGACTCCCTGAATCTATTTTTCGATCCGTAGAATGTAATCTAGTGGGTAATTATCGATGGAGGAGGGTTTTAATCTGGAAATTATGGTGGGAAATGCCCTAATATGGGTGTGGGGATCAATGATTTGATCAAGGGTTGATAGAATTGTTGGTAACTCGGGTAACTAGTTATTGTTTATTGATTCCTATGTTATATTAATTGTTTGTAGACCAAGAACAAGCGGAACGAATCTGGAAAGAGAAGAATTAAGTATCTTAGGGGATTCAATCTTGTTTCGAGGTAGGTGATGGTTGTGATTTCATAATTGTGTGATATATGTTTGTCCTATCTTCATTATAATACATGTACGTATGTGAATGTTGCATTATTGATCACACTAGCTGTAAATGAGATAGATGAATGATGAATGCCATGAATCATGACTTGATTGTATGATCATGAGGATATACTTATGATTGTGGTTGTAGCTTGTTGAATGGATCGGGTGTTGCGTTCCGACACATTAACTTGGATAGGTTGCCACGTTTCGGCATAAATATGGTATCGGTTGCCACGCTCCGGCATAAACATTGGATCAAGTACCACATTCCGGTATGCTAACAGTTTGGGTTTGGGTTCCATGAGAGAACCAATGACTTGATATAAATGTATATCTTGAGAAATGTTAAATTGTACGTTGCTCATAAATGATGTTGATATTGTATATGTTCGATGTATGCATGTTGTTATTATGTTTGACTTATATATGTTGCACTTAGTGGGATAGCCGTGTGATCCTACCAGTACACTATGGTTGTGTACTGATACTGCACTTGCTCTTTCTTTGTTGAGTACAGGGCATCTTCAGACAGCTATTGACAAACCTCGCTTAGAAGATCAGTGATCGTTCGAATTCAAGGGTGAGCCACTTCTTCCAGGCTGCCATGGGTTCTCTTTCTGTTTAGTCCATCTTATTCGGACTTATACTAGTTCATTAGATATTCTTATGTTTAGTTGGGTTGTAACCATTTTCCTTTAGACATTTGGTCTTTGTTAGAGTTTTGGTACTTTGACTTTCAAGTTGTAGGCATTTAATTCAGTAATTCGTTGTTAGTGTCGGTGCCAATCACGATGGTTCGGGTCGTGAAAAAGTTAGTTTCAAAGGCCTAGGTTCGTTGATATCGATGTACCAAAATGAGTCTAATAGAGTCTTGCGGAACGGTACAAAGACGTATGTACTTATCTTCGAGTGGCGATAGGACTTTTGGAAATCTCTCTCTCTTCTATTGCCGCCTTTCGTGCAATAACTTGATTCCAATTTGTATATGCTGATTCGAATTGGTATCTAACCTCCTTCACTCTTGTGTCCACAGATGGTTAAAACTAGATTCAACGGCGTCAGTCCCATAGCTCCGGTTAATCCTCCAACTAAGGAATCTACAGCGAGAGGTTGCGGTCGAGGTAGGGGTAGAGGTCGAGGAAGAGTGGAACCTACTAGGGATGGAGCACCGATCAAAAATGCTCCCAGAAATGAGGCCCGTTCTGCGCATCATGAAGAGGTAGAGGAGAATGTCGAGGTTGAGAATGAGGAGAATGTGGGACAAGAGAAAGAGGTGAAGGCTGAGACTACATGTATTCCTCCCATAGACCCAGTGTTAGCTCAACAGACCATGTCATTTTTTAAAGGATTGGTTGGTCCTGGAGTGCTTCCATATGTATAAGCAACTCAAGTTCCCACCAATCCCCCTATTGCTATCACTGTCGCCAAGATGGGTGGAACTAGAGGTAACAACGCTTTCTTCCATCCTTTGTTGGGTCCTGTTATGACTGGTAATGAGCATGAGATGTTGACCAAGTTCTTAAAGTTGAAACCTCCTGTGTTCTATGGTTGCGAGAGTGAGGATGCATATGAGTTCATCCTAGATTGTTATGAGATGCTTCATAAGTTGGGAATTGTCCATCAGCATGCAGTAGAGTTTGTAACTTTTCAGCTTCAAGGTGAGGGTAAGCAGTGGTGGAGAGCTTATGTGGAATGTAGATCTTCAGTTTTACCCTCACTTACTTGGACCCAATTTCATGCTCTATTTTTAGAGAAATATGTGCCTCAGACTTTGAGGGATTGTAAGAAGGATGAGTTCATCGCGTTGGAGCAAGGTGGTACATATGTGGCTGCTTATGAGGCAAAGTTTTATGCTTTGTCTAGATATGTTACGCAATTGGTGACTACTAAGGAAGAGAGGATCCATTTATTTATTAAAGGACTAAATTTTGAGTAGCAGGTATTATCGGTTCATATGACCTCTGCAGGGAAAAGCTTCAATGAGGTAACAAATTATGTGAAGAAAGTGGAGGAGGTGAGGCGAGACGATCAGGCTAAGGCATTGGCTAAAAGGGCCAAGAACTCGAGTAACTTTCAGAGTTCTTACTCCAAAGGGTTAGGGTGGCCAACACTTGCAGTCAGGCCAATTCAGTCCGCTATGCCCGCCTCTATAGGTATTTACTCGGGAACTCCACCTCATAATTTGATTCAAGATAGCAAGGAGTCGCACCTTTGATGGGTAGTAGGCCATCCTTTGATCGTACTTGCTATAATTGTGGAGAACTTGGGCATATGAGGAGAGATTCTACCCACCCACGCATGATGGAGTCCGTGCAACAGCAGACTAGAGCAGTGGTACCCGCGGGGAATGGCAATAATGGTCGAGGGCGTCCACAAGGTGGGCGAAGAGGAAATCAGCGAGGCCGGGAGGTAGGGGAAATGGTAACACAGACAGAGGTACAGTACAACCAGGTAGGGAAGACTCCCTTCATGATGATAGGGTCAGTGTTATGCCTTTCCTGGCAAGAACGAGGCAGAGGCGTCTGACGCAGTGATCACATATACTATTCTTGTCTATGATCGGATGGATAATGTGTTATTTGATCTAGGTTCTACTTATTCTTATGTGTCCGTGCGATTTGCCTCAGTATGTGCTACGATTTGTGATATACTTGATGCCCACATCCATGTTTCTACCCCAGTTGGAAAGTCTATCATAGTCACCCATGTCTATCATGCTTGTCCTATTTTGTTTATGGTTTTCAGACTTGGGCTGATTTGGTGATTTTGGATATGACTTACTTTGACATAAACTTAGGCATGACTTCGTTGTCCCCCCTATTATGTTGTGCTTAATTGTAATACTAAGTCTGTAACTCTAGAAATTTCGGGAAGGGAAAAGTTAGAGTGGGAAGGGGTGTACAAGCCTAAGCAAGTTAAGATCATATCCTCCATTCGGGCTAGGAAACTGGTACGGCAGGGTTGTTTGGCTTATTTGGCTCATATTCGGGATGTTGAGGTTGAACTTCCATCTATTGAGTCTATTCCTGTGGTGTCAGAATTTAGAGAAGTATTTCCTACAGATTTTCCTGGTATGCCTCTTGATAGAGATATATATTTATGCATTGATTTAGAACCTGGTACTTGTCCTATTTCCATCCCTCCATATCGCATGGCTCCGATGGAATTAAGAGAGCTTAAGGCTCAAATCCAGGAGCTTCTTGATAAATGATTTATTCATCCTAGTGCTTCCCCGTGGGGTGCTCCAATTTTGTTTGTTAAGAAAAAAGATGGTAGTATGACGATGTGTATAGATTATCGGCAATTAAATAGGGTCACCATTCAGAATAAGTATCCATTGGCTCGAATAGATGATATTTTTGACCAATTGCAAGGTGCATCAGTTTTCTCCAATATTGATCTAAGGTCTGGTTACCATCAATTGAAGATTAGGCATGAGGATGTGCCCAAGACGACGTTTAGAACCCGCTATGGGCACTATGAGTTTCTAGTTATGTCATTTGGGTTGACTAATGCGCTTGTAACTTTTATGAGTTTAATGAATGGTGTGTTCAAGACATTCCTTGATTCATTTGTCATAGTCTTTATTGATGATATTTTGGTCTATTCAAAAAGTGAGGAAGAGCATGCCGACAATCTTCGTGTTGTTCTGATTGTTCTTGGGAAACAAAGGTTGTATGCTAAATTTTCTAAGTCTGAATTTTGGTTGACTTCGGTTACATTTTTGGGGACTATAGTTTCAAAAGAAGGGGTGATCCCTAAAGTTCGAGGCATTTAAGAATTGGGTTCTACCTAGCTCTGTGACGGAAGTTAGAAGTTTTGTGGGGCTCGCTAGCTACTATCGTCGATTTGTGAAGAACTTTGCTTCTATCGGCACTCTCTTGACAAATTCGACCAAAAAGGAGGTACCCTTTGAATGGACTGAAAAATGTGAGGAGAGCTTTCAAAACCTCAAGAGTCTCTTGACCACAACGCCTATTCTAGCATTACAGATGGAAGGTAAGGATTTTATTGTTTATTGTGACGCTTCCCATTCGGTTTTGGGTGATGTGTTAATGCAGGATAAGAATGTCATAGTCTACGCATCGCGACAATTGAAGGTGCATGAGAGGAGTTACCCAACACATGATTTGGAGTTGTCAGCGGTAGTGTTTGCTCTTAAGATCTGGCGGCATTACCTTTATGATGTCAAGTGTGAAGTGTTTAGTGACCATCGTAGTTTGCAGCGTGTGTTCACTCTGAAGGATCTGCATTTGAGACAGCAAAGGTGGATGGAGCTACTCAAGGATTATGATGTAACCATTCAATATCATTTGGGTAAGGCTAATGTAGTAACAGACGCCTTGAGTCGAAAGGCTGTGAGTATGGGTAGTCTAGCTTGCTTGAGTGTATCAAAGCAACCTCTGGCTAAGGAAATTCAGACCTTGGAGTCTAAATTCATGCAGTTAGGCATCTCAGATAAAGGCGGGGTGTTAGCTAGCATTGAGGTTAGGGCCGCGTTCATTGTGGAGATCAAGGCCAAATAGTTTAAGGATGAAAATTTGAAGGAGCTTAGAAACAAGACTGTGATTGGTAAGGTACAAGAGACCACTCTTGATGCGGAAGGTGTGCTCTGTTTTAAAGGAAGGATTGTTGTTCCTAGAATAGATGATTTGATTCAGAAATTGTTGACAGAATCCCATGGTTCGCGATATTCCAATCATCCGGGTGTGACCAAGATGTATCGAGGTTTGAAGCAAATTTATTGGTGGACGGGCATGAAGAAGGATATAGCGGAGTTTGTGGCTTAGTGTTAAAATTGCCAACAAGTAAAGTATGAACATCAAAGGCCTGCAGGTTTCCTTCAGAGAATGTCGATTCCGGAATGGAAGTGGGAAAGGATAGCCATGGATTTTGTGGTTGGTCTTCCCAAGACTTTGGGGAAATTTGATTCTATTTTGGTAGTGGTTGACAGATTGACTAAGTCAGTCCATTTTAATCCGGTAAGAATAGATTATAATGTTGAACAATTGGCTAAGGTATATGTGAAAGAGATAGTGAGATTGCATGGGGTGCCCCTTTCTATCATCTCATATCGTGGTACGAAGTTTACCTCCAAGTTTTGAAGAAAATTACATAATGAATTAGGCACACATCTCACTTTTAGTACCGCTTTCCATCCACAGACGGACGGGCAGTCAGAGAGGACTATTCAAGTGTTAGAAGACATATTGAGGGCATGTGTGATTGATTTTGGAGGGCATTGGGATAAGTTCCTACCATTGTGTGAGTTCTCTTATAATAATAGTTATCAGTCCATCATTGATATGGCACCGAGGAATTATATGGGAGGGGATGTTGATCACCCATAGGATGGTTTGAGGCTGGAGATGTGAAACCTTTGGGGTTTGATTTAGTGAAGGATGTTCAAGATAAGGTGAGGAGTATTCAAGCTAAGTTTATAGCAACCCAGAGTAGACAGAAGAAGTATGCAGACCATAAGGTAAGAGACATGAAATTTCAGAATGGTGAGAATGTTCTTCTTAAGGTATCACCCATGAAAGGGGTGATGAGATTTGGCAAGAAGGGTAAGCTAAGTCCGCGATACATTGGTCCCTTTGAGGTTCTTGAATGTGTAGGGCCAGTGGCTTATAGATTGGCTTTACCTCCCAACCTATCGGGAGTTCATCCGGTATTTCATGTGTCCAGGTTGAAGAGATATCATGGTGACGGGGATTATATCATTAAGTGGGACTCAAATGTGTTAGACAAAGACCTTCAGTATGAGGAGGAACCGATTGCAATTCTTGATCGTGATGTGCGTAAGCTGAGGACCAAGGAGATTAAATCTGTGAAAGTTCAATGGAAGCATCATCCAGTTGAGGAAGCTACTTGGGAAACCGAGAAGGACATGCGAAACAAGTATCCCCAGTTATTCGTCAATTCAGGTACTACTACATTCCCCCTTTAGCCTATTTTTCTAAGTTTTTCACTCGAGGACGAGTGATGGGTAAATTGGTATCTATTGTAACGACCAGTTCCCGTCTTTATAGAAAAGCCAACGAGGAAAAATTTTGGGCCGCAAAACTTTTTCGTAGTAACTTGGAATTTCCCAACCTAGTCCACATTTGGACAAAATCAGAGTCATTAAAGTCTAGGAAAGTCTGATAACAATTGGGCGATCAAATTACGAATTTGATCACATGAGTATATATCTAAGCGGTTAAGGAACCGTACGACTTTAAGGAATTGAATTCTGGTGAGTACAACTCCCGAAATTGCTCTTAGCGTGAACGAGTAGTTTTTTAGTGTCATAGGTTGAAGGTGCATTGTTAAATAGGGGTCTTGGAATTATTAATTTTGCTCACTGGTTCCGTGCAAGCCTCTAAGGCGAGATTTTTCCCGCCAGGGTGGGGCCGTTGTGGCGGGACTTGGGCCGCCATAGACAAATAAGATTTAAAGTCGTAAATAAACCCCAAAAACATTTTATTCTGCAATTTTCGAACTTGAGAGCTAAGGAACGAACACAGGTGTTTTTTGGATGGTTTTTCACCACTATTAAGGCTAAAGGTAAGGTTTTAACTCCCCGAATCTGGGTGTGGGGATCAAGGGTTTGATCTAGGGTTGATAGAATTATTGGTAATTCAAGTAACTAGTTATTGTTTATTAATTCCCGTGTTATATTAATTGTTTGTAGAACAAGAACAAGCGGAACGAATTCGAAAAGGGAAGAATAAAGTTTCTTAGGGGGTTCAAGCTTATTTTGAGGTAGGTGATGGTTGTGATTTCATGATTGTGTGAAATATATTTTTCCTTGCTTCATTGTAATACGTGTATGTATGCCAATATTGCATTATTGATCACACTAGTTGTAAATGAGATAGATAAATGGTGAATGTCATGAATCATGACTTGATTGTATGATTATGAGGATATACTTGTGATTGTGGTTGTGGCTTGCTGAATGGATCGGGTGTTACGTTCCGACACACTTACTTGGATCGGTATCCACGCTATCTAGCATAAATATGGGATAAGTTTCCACATTGCGGCATAAACATTGGATCGAGTACCATGTTCCGATATGGTAACAGTTTGGGTTTGGGTTCCATGAGAGAACCAATGACTTTACATAACCGTATATCTTGAGAAATGTGAAATTGTACGTTGTTCGTAAATGATGTTGATATTGTATATGTTCGATGTATGTATGTTGTTATTATGTTGTATTGACTTATATATGTTGCACTTAGTGGGATAGTCGCATGATCCTACCAGGACACTATGGTTGTGTACTGATACTACACTTGCTCTTTCTTTGTTGAGTACAGGGCATCTTCAGGCGACTATTGACAGACCTCTCTTAGAAGATCAGTGATCGTTCGAATTCAAGGGTGAGTCAGTTCTTCCAGGCTGCCATGGGTTCTCTTTCTGTTTAGTCCATCTTATTTATACTTAGACTAGTTAATTAGATATTCTTATGTTTAGTTGGGTTGTACCCATTTTCCTTTAGACTTTTGGTTCATTGTTAGAGTTTTGGTACATTGACTTTCATGTTCTAGGCATTTAATTTCGCAATTCGTTGTTAGATCTTTTGGAAGTGTATGGGAACTTCAGTATTTAGTCATTTAAACCTGCTTCTGTATCTTTAAATGCTTGGTTTCGTATTAATTAGTTAGTATGAATGGTTCTCCCACTGGAGGGTTAGTGTGGGTGCCAATCACTAGTCTGGGTTGTGAGATGTATAATATTTAATTCGAATTATATTATAACTATCGTCTATATTTAATACACTTTTAATACAATTTTAATACAACCTTTAAGAGGTACACCTTTTCTTCTCCGGTGATTCACCACCATCAAATTATCAGTATGTCAAGTCAATTCTAAAACAAATTACCACACAATCCACCCACAACCACCAGCCATCATTTTCCTATTTTTACATAAGCAATGAATATGAAACATACAATTTTTTTGGTTCTAATACTTATAAATTGAAATATAAAACAAAAATTGATTTAAAAGAGAGGGGAATAATGATCGGACATTCTTGATTTATATGGAGCTCGCTGGAGCTCCTACTGTTGAAATTTGATAGTCTCTGATTTGATCAGTGTTGTTTGTTGTTGTTTGGTTGATTTGGTGGTTGTGTGCGGGTGAGAATAAAACAAGAAAGTTCGGGTGGTTGTTATTCGTTGTTTTGTTCGTTAGAGAAGTTATCTCTGACGAGATCGACAAGATAAAGAGAAAGTTGAGGGGTTCGCTAGAGAAGGAGAAAGATGAGGGATTGGAGGAGGAGGGGAATAAGGTGTTGGAGAAGAAGAAGAAAGGGTGAGGGGAATAATACGTGATTTCAAGGTAAATTAAGCTATAGGGTGTGATAAAAGAAATGCCCTCCCTAAAAGAGTAATAATCAATCTAAAAGAATTTATTAATGAAAAAATTTCAAATATTAACATAATGCTATTTATCTTTTACAACCACATTTTGAATTCCAACTTAAAAAAATAAGAAATGAGTTCTTGAATTTGTAGAGGAAGGTCCTCAAACAATATATACTAACCAAATAAATATATATTTACAATGAAAAAAATATATATAGTTAAAACTTTATAATTATTTTGGTCCCAAAAAAGCATTTTGACATACAATTTGTAGAATCTTTTGTTCCACCACTCCTTCTATGACTAAGTCAGATGACTCAGTACCATTTTGGGCGCTGGTATTAGTTCACTTTCATCCACATCAATCTCTATTTCTCCCATCAAGTAATTCAACTGCCTTTTCTTGCATATGTGGCCTAGTCCATTCTTTTCCCCTCACCTACAAACAAATGATTGTTCTTTCTATGCTCATATACTTTAAGATTAAGTCTATATGTAGGGTTTTTAACAAAAGAGATTATAGGCCCTATGTTAAAAAAACAATATACACTAAATGAAGATTGAGTAGACTTAGTGTTTGTTCAACTCTTTTTTTGAGCAGCCCCATCATAGCATTTTTTCATCTTTATTGTAGATGGTTTAAACAAAAAAACAACTTGTATCTCCTCCTTAAGTGCACAACTCAACATCAAATTTTATCTCTTCCTTAAATGCACCTATGAAGATAAATAGAAAGTTAATGAGCATTTAAGGCTTGAGATCCTGAAACCTCCCAAAAATCCATCAACAATCCTATTTGTTTCAACATGTTAGAACTCCTCAACAACATCCTCAATAAGATCTCATGAAATCTACTAATTAATTCTTTTCAAACTCTAAGCAATTCACTATTCCTCTACTTAGCACCAAAATATAATACCAAATGTTGTAATTCTTACCACAAATTACAGATAGAATGCATAAATAAAAGAAGGATAGAAGAAGCGATACAAGAGAGGGACCTATTGCCAACTAAAGGATGTATTAAATCCAAAAACCTCCAATTACAATCCCTAAACAAGCACCTAATCAAAATTAATAGATTGACACAAGAAAAGGAAATCAAAGGCAACCTATAGGCATATTAAACCTAAAGACCTCAATCGATTAATCTGAATCAAGTATTGAATCTCATACGAAGACTACAAGGAAATTGAATCTCCAAGCAACCCCCGTTTCTAAACAAAGTTCAATAGAAGCTTAACAAAGCTCTCAAGTCTCTCAAAGGAGATCCAATTCATCAATCAGACATATTCAAAATAGTCTAGTGAAATAAGAACCTAAACTAGCTATTTATAGTTATTACAAAAGAGGACTAAAAGTGGCCCAAAATAGGATAAAGGGCGAGCTAAGTTACCCGCGCCGAATGGATTAGGTGAGTTACTGATGAAGTTGGCGAGATGACCCCTTCTCAGAGGCTCCTGGACCTTTAGGCAAGCTAGGTCGTGATCGCCTAAGGGACTCGGTGAGTCACCAACTGGTTCATCAAGGTGACCCCTCCTTTGGAGCATTCTGTAAGCTTAGGCGGGATGGGCTCTTCGCCAAGCCATTGGGCGAGTAACCGAATCGTTCCTACTGCTCGCCTAAAGTGGGAGCTTCCATCTTCTTCCCTTCACTTCCCCAAGAGATCTTCAATGCATGGTAACCTCTCCTCGCCATCAATACAAGCTCAAGAACCTCTAGCTTCATGAGCAATCCTTGCAATCCTTGGGGGGTTCCCAACATGGCTTCGAGTGAGCGGCCTAGGTGCAATCCGAGTTGCAGCATTCTCTCCTTCATAAAAAGGATTCGTCCTCGAATCCAAATCTTGCAGAACCATGTAAAATACAAACAACAGACATATCCTCATAGCATGAGGGTCAGTACAATGGTAAGCATAAAAAACATTACACCAAGGAACTCAAACTCAAGGAACAACCAAGTATCCTCTAGTATCATGACTATTAAGCCCATAGATAGAGAGCAAGGAAATTGGCTATTCTTCACATCGAAAGGATTATACCGCCCAAAAGATGAAACTTCTACAAACTCAAATACTCTGAAACTATCATCGGGGCAAAAATGATAATAGGTCCACATAATCGGGTCATACGAACAATTATAGTACTTAATGATACCCCCGATACAAATGCAATGAACCGTTAAGACAAATAAGGGACTCATAATATGTAAAGAGATAGTAGAGAAATATGTCACATAAATGAACTTCAATCAAGGTGTTCTCAAGTTTAGCCTCCACTTTAGATACTAGAGAATCACAACTCATACGAAGCATTGGAACACACAAGGATGAAGTAACAATTAACACATAAGCATCCCCTTTCATCTTAACATTAACCTTTAAAATAAATGTATTATCATCTTCACAAAAGAGATTTCCATCTTTGGAAAGTGTGTCATCACAACAGAGTGGATTCTCAAACAATTTAACAACATTTGTGAGGTTTCCATCTTTGGAAAATGTCATCACACCATAGTGGATTGTCAAACAATTTAACAACATTTTTAATACACAAAGATGCCACATTGGAAACATCATCACATTTATGACATGGAGTAAAATGAGCCATCTTTGTAAGCACACAATAACCATTAAGCGCATCAATCATATCATCTAATTTAGGGATAGGATGACTATACTTGTCTATGATTTTGTTGATGTCCCAACAATCAACACACATTCACCATGTTCCATCTTTCTTTTTAACCAAGAGAGCCGAAACAATGCACGGGCTCATACTTTCTCTCATATAGCTCTTGTTGAGGAGTTCTTCAACTTGCCTTTGTATCCCTTTGGTGTCTTCCATATTACTTCGATATGCTGGCTTGATTGAAAATTGTGATCTCGGTATGAATTTAATTTGGTGCTAAATTCCCGGAATAGGGGTAATCCACTTGGGAATTCCTTTGGGAAGACATCCGCATAATCCTGCAAAAGAAGGGAAATAGAATGGGGGAGAGAAGAATGAGATTGTTTAGTTTGCAACACATGATCCTTATGTGGGGTAAAGATCAAAGTGATTTTGGCCTCCACTTCCTCCCTTATCTCTTTGTACTTAGCCAACAACACTTGGGCTTTCCTTTAAACGTCCTCCTTTCTTCCTCTTCATGGCCCTCTACCTCCACATGTCCCCCATCCCCCTCCTTCCTTCTCTCCCTCAACTCACTCATCATTTGATACATTTCATTGACTTGAGATGGTGGTATAGGATGAAGGATATATTTACGTTCATTTAACACAAGTGAATATGTGTTGGTTCTCCCATCATGTCTGGTTGAACGACCATATTGCCAGGGTCTCCCGAGTAGTACATGACAAGATTGAATTGGGATCACAACACATAGGATCTCATCTTGGTACTTCCAAATTTTGAGCTTGATTAACTCTTGTCTATGAACCCTCAATTCTCCACACTCACTCAACTATTGAAATTTGTAAGGTTTAACATGCTTAGTGGTAGGAAGCTTCAATAAATCCACTAAAGTCGTGCTAGCAGTGTTTGCAAAACTTCCACTATCAATGATCAAGGAACATACATTACCTTGGATGAGGCACTTGAAATGGAAAATATTCTCTCTTTGACTTAGACTATCCATGGCCTTGCTAATCATAACCCGCCTTACCACATACCTTGGTACGATGAACTCTTCTTCTCAGGGCCAAGGCTCTTCCATTGTTGACTTCCTCATCAAACTATCTAGCACGTCGACATATCTCTCCCCTCACATGAGTTTTTTCCCTCACCTTCAACACCTTTCGAGGTTTCCTCTTCACGACCCTCTTGTTTATTGATTGGTGTTGGGTTGAGCATTTGATGGAAAGTTCCGGATGTGATAGTAGGATTAAGTCGATACTCCACATTGATCCTTCTATCAGCCATTATAGGCATACTATCTTGCAATGTGGTCATCCTCCCTTCCAGCCTTCCCATTAGTAAGTGCCCCCATTATAGATTCCAAGGCAACCTTTCCCTTAGGTGGGGTGGTTTCACTTCCGGTTTCCATGGTAACAATAAGACAACCTAACAAAAACAATAAACAACATTAGAGTTAGTAAAATGAACTCAAAATCACTCGTGTTTACACACCTTGGATTTCCTCTCAAATTGGCTTAGCTAATGTTGAAGATTGGTTATACTCGGTTGATCACAAAGTGTCAATTTCTACTGTTGCCCAGAATGGATTCTTGTTTAAAGAAATACGGATGAATTGATAACAACAAAACAAACTTGAATAAAAAAGTTAACTACGAAGTAAAACAAGTAGCAACACGAAAATAAATGGCACTAGCAAAAGAAGAGAATTCAAGAACCAACAATCAACAAGTAGATCAATTACGAGTTGAAAATTTGTTTAGGAATCTTCAGAATGATTGATAATAAAGAAAAGGAAACTAAAGAATTAGAACTTGAGATTAGGAGTATAAAATGAGTTTCGAGACTCCAAATTCACTGTTTTCTTCCCCAAAGTTGAAGTTCAGCTCACCAACTTGAAGTTTAGCTCGCCAAATGTTACAGAGTGTTCAGGAAATTCGGTCTTCCATGCATGGGAACCTCTCCTTTCCATCAATACCTTGAGCTATCTTTATATTCCTTGGGGTTTCCCAGGTTGGCTTCAAGTGAGCGGCTTTGGTGCAATCCGAATTGCATCAACACTTCAGCTAATCTATTTGAATAAAGAGTAGAAGTTTCAATATTCTGTTCATTAGATACTCTATATTGCACAAAATATCTTTAACATTTCCTAATCCATATCTTAGGTTCAATCCCTTTGAAAGAAGGTAATTCCTATATTGGAGATAAAATAGTAGCATTTGAGATCGGTTCTATTGTCTATAGCTGGAACTAGTAGTAAATCACCTCCAATATACTATTCAGTAAGAGCTTTCTTTAGTGCACTCAACTTGTCCACAATAAACTCCAAGGTGTTTAGATTCCCAGTTTATTCAATTAAGGAAAAACATCGTGTTAACTCAAAAAATAATATAATTAATTCAATGAAACGAATTTAAAAAAAAACGTTTTTAGGAGTCGCCACCTAATTTTAGGACAATTACGAAACCAATAACTTAATTAACAAAAAAGAACATCTACGAAATCAATAGATTCTAAGAAAGGTTTCAAGTGATTTCGAAAGGAAGGTATTAAGCACCCTTCAAAATCTACAGTTGTGGGTCCCAATTAAACTCATATTATCCAAAAAACATGATTTGAGAATTTAATATCATGATTTAAAAATATTTAAATAGAAAATTGACTCACAAGTTTATATTTTCTTAAAACAACCCCACATTTATATCTACTAGCCATTTATTTCATATGTTAATAAAATTTATAATCATATCATTACTTTTTAAAATTTATTATTCTCACCAACATAAAATTTATTAGTACTTTAAATCAACTCCAACTTTATCATTTATATTCATCAAATTCATTATTTTTATCAAATTTATTTATCAACCAAATTTATTACTACTACTTTAATGTTAATAAAAAAATAATTTTTCATGTATATGGAGTGAACAAGACTGACTGTCACGACCCAGACCATCGTGATTGGCACCCACACTAACAATCCGGTGGGAGAACCACTACTACAACCTAAACCAAGTAATCAATCTAAAAACTAAGGCATATAAGTCAAATACTAAGGAAAGAAGATAGATTTTCCATAAATTCTAACAAAAGTTCAACAATAACTAATAAATGCGGAATAATTAACCTAGAACCTGCAAGTCAATGTACCAAAACTCTACTAACGACAAGTCTAAGAACAAGCGGTACAACCCCGAAACTAAACAACACCTTAAACAAAAGTCTGAGTCTGGAAAGAGTGGACTTAAACAAGGAAGATCCATGGCAGCACGAAAGAACTGGCTCACCCTTGAATCTGGTCACGCTTATAGTCACCTAGTTGAGGTCTATCAATAGCCACCTGAAGATTCCATGTACTCAACAAACAAAGAGCAAGTGCAGTATCAGTACACAACCACCGTGTATTGGTAGGATCACGCGGCTATCCCACTAAGTGTAACATTTATTAGTCAATACAACAATATCACATATCAAACATATACAATATCATCAACATATACGAACAACGAACAACTTCACGATTCTCACATATCACAGTTATATCAATTTAGAGCAAAATACCGTCTTCCAATATCAATCATCATTAGATATGAACGAACTCATCACAAGTAGATACACAACACAATTCAATGATCCTCTCACGAAACCCAATTCAATGGTCCTTTCATGGAACCCAAACCCAAACAGTTAGCATGCTGGAACGTGGCAATCCGATCCCATATTTATGCTAGAACGTGGCAACCGATCCCAGTTAGTGTGTCGGATCATGACACTCGCTCATTCAACAAACCACAATCACAATCACAATGTATATTCTCATAATCATACAACAAGAAGAGGTGATTCATGGCATACAATTATTCAATTATCCTCATTTACAACAAGTGTGATCAATAATGCAACATTCGCATACATACATGTATCATAATGAAGCAAGAACAAACATACATCACACAATCATAGAATCACAGTCATCACCTACCTCGAATCCAAGCTTGAATCCCCTAAGGCACTTGAAACTTCCCTTTCCAAAATCTTTCCGCTTGTTCTAGGTCTACAAACAACAATTTATATGCAAGGATCAACAATCAAAGATTTAATTATCCGGATTATAACAAACCCAATAACCCTAGACCAAACCCAAGATCCTAATACCCAATTTAGGGATTTTTCCAGCATAAATTCTAGATCAAAACCCTCCCCCATCGATAATGACACACTAGATTACATTCTACAGATCGAAAAATGGATTCGGGGAGTTAAAACCTTACCTTTAGCCCCAAGAATGGTGAAAAATGAGTAGGAGTCGCCTGGGGGTCGTTCCTTAGCTCTAAAAGTCAAAAAGTGCATAATGAGGTCGTTTAGGGGTTTATTAATGGTTTTAATTAGCGTCGGGCCCGCCACAGCAGCCACTACCCCACCACAGCAGCCCCGCCAAAGCGGCAAAACCCAGCGCCAAAACGGCATTCTCGAGACAGAGAGTTATTTCAAGAATTCCAAAATTCCCATATCACAACACACCTCTAACCCACGACACTCAGTAAATACCCTTTACGCTAAGATCGATTTTGAGAGTTCTACTCGCCCCAATTCAATTCCATAAAGTCATACGGATTCCTTAACGAGTTATCTAACTACTGATGTAATCAAAATCATAAAGGATTCACCCGATTGTTACCAGATTTCCCTACACCTCAATGACTCCAATTTCGTCCAAATCTGGACAAGGTTGGGAAATCTCAAGTTACTACGAAAAAGTTTTATGGCCCCACTTCTTTCCCCATTGACTTTTCCATACGACGGAAATCAAGTCGTTACACTGACCACAATGACTGTGTAATAAATTATTCTGCAATCTCATAATTTTTTGTTTAATTGTTAAGATTGAATAAATAATTAGGACTATTTTAATAGTTTTACAACTTATGAGATTCTTATGTTTATGAGAAAATATACAACACAAAATCTCCAAATCGCATGTCCTAACAAAACTTCAACTCCATCTCATAATTGCATATTATGATTTGATATCGCATGGCCAAATAGAGTATTAGTAAAAGTGTTAGTAATAAATAAATATGAATAAAAATAAATGAAATAAATTTTAAGTTAAAATAAAATATTTCTTATAAACATGAGAGACCTTGAAAACTGACAAAAAATTCTTTAACGACCAATTTTACCTATAATCCTCAAACACAAAATCATATTAACTCGATAAAAAAAGGTGTAAAATGAAATGAAGTAACTAAAAACAAACAGTAACCAAACAAATGGTAATAAAATAAATATTTAAAAATATAGTTAGTCCTTTAACTATATTTTTGGCGGATTTAGTCCTTCAACTATTTAAAAACTTATGAAATTTGATCCCATAACTATGCCTTTATCAGTTTTGTCCCTTAACTATACATTTATCGATTTTAGTTCTTTAAGTATTTAAAAACTTACTAGGGGTGTGTTTGGTACGAAGGAAAATATTTCCCTGGAAAACAAGTAGATTTTACTTATTTTCTCATGTTTGGTTAGAAAGTAGAAAGTATTTTCCGGAAAAGATTTTTTAGTGTTTGATTTATGAATGAAAAATACTTTTGAGAAAATATCTTATTTTTACTAGAGAGTAGAAAATAATTTTTGAATTGAAAGTGAAATTATTTTTTAAAAATAAACTTAAATTTTTTGGGGGAGGGTGGGGTGGTGGGGGTGGGGATGGAGCGGAGGGGGGTGAGATGGGGCAAAAAATTAGAAATTTGAAATTAAAAATATTTTTTAAATACAAGCTTAAATTTTTTTTGAGGGGGTGAGGGTGTTGCGGGTAGGGGTGGGGTGGGGTGCAAAAATAAAAATTTGAAATTGGAAATATTTTTTAAAAACAAATTTTAAATCTTTTTTTTGGGGGGGAGGGGGGCTGGTAGTGGGGCTGGCCAGGTGGGGGGGAGGGTAGGGGGTGAAAAATAGAAATTTGAAATTGAAAGTATTTTTTAAAAATAAACTGTAAATGTTTTTTTTTTGGGGGTGGGGGGGTTGGTAGGGAGTCGAGGGTAAGGGGTGGGTGGGGTGAAAATAAAAATTGGAAATATTTCTTTAAAATAAACTTTAATTTTTTTTCTGGGAAGGGGGGGGGGGGTCGGGGTGAGGATCGGGTAAAATAATAAAAAAATTGAAGTTGAATTTAAAGAACAAAAAAAATCACGAGGAAAGAAAATACAAGTCTTAATTTTATTAGACGGACGACAAAATGAAGAATATTATTGCTACTAATGACTTGAATATGCTAAACTTTATTATAAAAAGAAAAACGTACTACCCATTGAATTTAAAATTTGTATTCTAAGGACTTTATTGTAGGAAATTTGTTTGATTCTTTAGAAGTTGAAATTTATAAAATGGTAGATTTGCGACGTTTTTTTTTTTTTTTTAATAGATTGATTTTATTATTCTATCCATTTTATTTTACGGTGAGAAATTTGAGCAATAAGATAAAAAAAAATTATTTTATTTTGTAAGAAAACAAATTGCGCTAATTATGAAGCGTTAACCACCAAAGAAGGGAACACAACATATTCAAGTTTTTAATACTTGAAGGACAAAAATCGATAAGTGTACAATTAATAGATCAAAAGTGATAAGTTTTTTAATACATGAAGGACTAAAACTGGTAAATATATAGTTGAGGGACCAAAGGTTATAAGTTTTTGAATAGGTATGTAACACCTCAGATTCAGAAAAGGGAAAATATTCATCTCGCAATCAATTCGTCAAAGGATGTCGAGAACACCAAGCGACTCGGCGATACTCCGAGTAGCACTTCTCGCGTTTTTGTCTTGATTTCTGCATCCAGTTGTCCTAGAACTTTAGGCGAGTTGGATCGAGCTCGCCGTTCCATTCGGCGAGTCATCGAAATACACTCCCAGTAGTCGAGTTGGCTTAGTTCGCGAGCAAACTCACTTGAACTTTCTGTGAGCTAAAGGCTCATTCGGCAAGTCACCGAGTGGCTTTTGGCGAGCTCCAGCCTTTGGTTTTTTTCTTCTTTAGTTTTAAGGTAGGGTCTTTTCTTAATCATTCTAGCCTAATACTATGTCGATTTACCCTTCACTTAAACCCATATATAAGTACTTTTACCCCCAAATTTCCCAATTAAAATCTCTCTCAAATTCCTAAAAGAAGATCAAGTCTTCCTCCTCAAAATATTTCTCTCTCTAGAACTCTTGAAGAAGGAGTCCACCTAGGGTTTCAAGTCAAGCCTCCAATGCCACCATTGAAGGCAAGATTTTGGTATTGAGGTATGATAGTTTTTATCTATGGAGCTCTTTTCTCCATGAAGTTCCCAAATTCTCTAATTTACAAAGTTAAAATTCCCCAATTTAGTTAGGATTTTCTTCCATGTCATGGGTGGGGTTCTTTTAAATATTGATTTAATTGATTGCTTTATGATCTATCAAGCATGAATTGATATAATTACATGATTTTATGGTGAATTCCCATGAGCCAATATCTAACCCATGTTATCTAGATATTGATGATTGAAAGTGGGTCTTTAACTACGAAAAGTGAATTATGGAATATGCATGTTCTTATGAAATTGATGTAAATGTTTTAAGGATGCTTTGAGAGTGAAGTATCAATGATGTTGGTGTTGTTGAAAGGATTACTCACATACACATGAAAACATGATTATGAAAAAATAATCTTAAATAAAAAGGGTTCTTAAAGTTGAAAGGCTTTCTCACATAAAATGAACCAACGTTAAGGAGCTATTCTCATGTTAAGGTAAGAGGAGATTGCACATGCTCTCTATTGAAAGGCAAGAGGCGATTGCTAATGTCACATGATGTAAGGACAAGAGGCGATTACCCATGTTTCCTTTAAACGATTAGATGATACAATCAAGAACTATTCTGTGATAGTTAAAGATTAGTACAGAGTGGACAAGTGGCGATTACCCGTGTCACATAATTATGTGCCAACATAGGATTTTCTATATAGGCATCAACTAGTTGATCCACATAAGCTATAAGTTCATGGTCCTTATCTTGACAAGTAGGAAAACCCTTTTTCGGTGTGGGAGACACCAGATTCCATGTTAATAGCTCTAATGGTCCTATATGTCGGTTAAGGCTACTTCCCACAAGCAAGCTATGATTTATTAAGGTTACTTCAAGAAGTATTTCACATGTGACCTAAGATGATATCTAATTTCCTTGACCATGTTTTGTGCCTTATATTTTCTTCTTACATCCATGTCTTAGATTGGTCAGTGCACTATACAAAAATGTCCCTTTTCTCATGTTATCAAATGTTTTATGCATTGCTATCATACTTGGGGACATATTTTATACTACCACATACTCTTTCCTACATTTCCTCAAATGTAGGGTCTGACATTCAAGGTTCTCAATTTCGTGGCTAGAGGTCGTTGGAGAGAGTCCGAGTTGTGGTGACTCCTCATATTCTGAGGGCCGAGCTTGATTCCCTTATTGTCTTTACTTTCAGTTTTTTTTTAACTTGATGCACGAGTTGCGTCCCGATGAACTGTAATGTCTTAGATGTCTTTAGAGACGATGTTTAGAAATTCATCTTTTCTCTATAAAACTTTGATATGTTGAAACTGTCTTTTAAATCTCTTATGTTCTATTATCTTTTATAATGAATTCTAAGTGGCTTCTATGGGGCCTTTCTGGATCTTATACGCCATGTTACGCCTAAGGGCTACCATGGGTCGTGACAAACTTGGTAATCAGAGCACAATGTTTAGAAAAGGTCCTAGGAAGTCTCATAAGCCACGTCGGGTAGAGTCTTGTTCATGAGTCTGAAGCGCGCCATATTTATGAATGAGAGGCTTCAAAACATTTTAAGAACTCCACTTCTTTCATTACTCTAAAGTTGTGCGATAAATTTTAACTCTATAATGTCTCTCTCCTAATCCTTATCTGATGCTCTACATGATATGATGACTTGAAGGGCATATGCTAGAAGGAATGCTGGAGAGAATGCGAATCGAGAAGCTCCTCCTCAAGCTCCTCAAGTTCCAATCGACCATTTTGCCGAGCAAGTGACTAATGTAGAGTTTAGGGATGCTTTTCAAGTTTTGACTCAAGACATGACGACCCAATCCAATAGGGAGGTTGTGGCTCCCGTGAACCCAAATGTACGTACAATGACAACTAGAGTGAGAGACTTCACTAGAATGAATACTCCAAAGTTTCATGGCTCTACGGTTAAGGAAGACCCTCAAGAGTTCATTGATGATGTTTACAACGTGTTGATGATCATGAGAGTGACACCAGTGGAAAAGCAAAATTGGCCACTTACCAACTTAATGGTGTTGCTCAAATATGGTTCAACCAATGGAATGAAGGGAGAATAGTTGATGTGGGTCCTGTTGAGTAGGAAAAATTCAAAGTTTCTTTCCTTGATAGGTTCTATCCCCTTGAGATGAGGGAGGCAAAGATGCTTGAGTTCATCCACCTTTGTTAAGGAAATATAAGTGTGAAGGAATATGCTTTGAAGTTCACACAATTATCTTTATATGCTCCTACTATGGTTGTCAATCCTAGGGCAAGGATGAGTAAGTTCATTTAGGGAGTGTATGAGATGGTGGTTAAGTAATGTTTTACCTCTATGCTTGTCAATGATATGAACATTTCTCATCTCATGGTTCATTCTCAACAAATTGAAGAGGATAAACTTAAGGAAAGGTCTAGGGAGGCAAAGAGGGCTAAGATCGGTGATGGTAGTTTCTCACATTCAAGGTCCTATGGGCATGGTCATTCTAAGTTTTGATAAAGGTTTTCTGGCCACGGTTCCTCCAATGTTCCTCCTAAGTTCAACAAAGATAGGAGGCCTAACACTAAGTGTCAAGGAGGAAATGGTGGGGGATCGTCATTGCTTACTGGTGCCAAATATGGAAAGAAGCATGAGGGTAGGTGTCTAGCGGGTTCCAATGCTTTCTTTGGTTGTGGTAAGATGGAACACAATATAAGGGATTGTCCCTCAGTTGCTAAGAATGAGGGATACAATCGCCGACGAGCTCAACCTAATCCTTCATCCGATCCTAGTGGAAGTGAAAAGAAAAACATATTTATGCACTTCAGACTGGTGATGAACCAGAGGGTTATCCCAATGTGGTTACCGATATGTTGAAAGTTTTTCAAATTGATGTTTATGCTTTACTTGACCCCGTTGCTACCTTGTCTTTTGTGACAGCATATGTGACTATGAGGTTTGCTATTCTTCTGGATGTGTTGTTAGATCATTTTTAGCTCTACTCTTATTGGCAATTATGTTGTGGCTAAGAGGGTCTATAGAAAATGTCCCATAAAGTCATTGATGTTGACCTTGTAGAGCTTGATATGTTAGATTTTGATGTTATCCTTGGTATAGATTGGCTTCACTCATGTTATGCTTCTATTGATTGTATAATCCGTGTAGTCAAGTTTCACTTTCCAAATGAACCCATCCAATAGTGGAAAGGGGAAATTATATGCCTAATGGTCATTTTGTTTCTTCTCTTAAAGTTAGAAAGATGATTTTGAAGGGTTGCGTTTATCATCTAGTTAGGTGAGGGATATAGATTCCGAGACCCCTACTCTTGAGTCGGGCCCCGTTGTTAATGAGTTTACGAAAGTGCTTCTAGATGATTTACCCGGTATTCCTCCTGAAAGGGAAATAAACTTTGGTAATGGCCTTCTTGCAGATACACAACCTATTTCTATTCCTCCATACGGTATTGCTACTTCAGAACTTAAGGAATTGAAGGAGCAATTGAAAGATTTGTTGGATAAGGGTTTCATCCGACCAAGTATCTCTCCATGGGGTGCTCCAGTTTTTTTTGTTAGGAAGAAAGATGATTCGCTTCGTATGTGATTGACTACCGGTAATTGAACAAGGTAATTAATAAGAATAAGTATTCTCTTCCAAGGATAGATTATTTCTTTGATCAAATTCAAGGAGAAAGTTACTTTTCTATGATTGACCTCTGGTCAGGTTATCACCAATTGTGGGTGAAAAAATATCACATTCCGAATATGGCTTTTCGAACTCGGTATGGTCATTATGAGGTTTTGCTAATGTATTTTGGTTTGACTAATGCTCCATTGACATTTGTGGATTTCATGAATAGGGTGTTTAGACAATACCTTGGCATGTTTGTGATTGTGTTCATTAATGACATATAAGTCTATTCAAGAAGTGAAGACGAGCATACCAATCATTTGAGGATTGTGTTGCAAGTCCTCAAGGACCAACAACTCTTTGCAAAGTTTAGTAAATGTGATTTTTGGCTAAGGTCCGTGGCTTTTCTTGATCATATTGTGTCCGGTAAGAGCATTGAGGTAGATCCTTAGAAGACAGATGCTGTCAAAAGTTGGCCTAGGCCTCAAACCCCTTCAGAGATTAGAAGTTTCTTGGGTCTTTCCGGTTACCATAGAAAGTTTGTTGAAGGGTTCTCTTCGATTGCTTCTCCGTTGATGGCATTGACTCAAAAGAAGGTTACGTTTATATGGTTAGAAGTGTCTGAAAAGAGGTTTCAAGAACTAAAAGATAGACTTACTTCTGCTTCGGTGTTGACTTTACCAGAAGGAATAAATGGTTTTGTTGTTTATTGTGATGCCTCGAGATTTAGGTTAGGATGTGTCCTTATGCAAAATGGGAAAGTCATTGCCTATGGTTCAAGGCAACTTAAGATCCATGAAAATAATTATCCGACCCATGACCTTAAACTAGCAACGGTTGTTTTTGCCTTAAAGATTTGGAGGCATTATTTGTATGGTGTTCATGTGGATGTCTTTACCGACCACAAGAGTTTGCAATATGTGTTCAACCAGAAAGATCAAAATCTTCACCAAAGGAGATTGCTTGAATTATTGAAATATTATGACATGAGTGTTATCTATCCCCCGGTATGACAAATGTGGTGGTAGATGCTCTGAGTCGATTATCGATAGGCAGTGTTTCTCATATTGAGAATGATAAGAAAAAAGTTGGTTTGAGATGCTCATAGCTTGGCCCGTTTGGGTGTTAGGATAGTTGACTCTACCAAGGGTGGTGTTATGGTTCACAATGGTTCAGAATCGCCTTTTGTGGAATTTGTGAATTCCAAGCAAGGTCTCGACCTGATTTTTGTGGAATTAAAGGAAGAGGTGCTTAAAAATTTCATGGAGGCTTTCTCCCAGGGGGAGATGGGGTACTTAGATATCAAGGTCGTTTGTGTGTTCCTAATGTAGATGACTTGAGAGAGCAGATCTTGTCAAAAGTCCATAGTGCTACATATTCCATTCATCGTGGAGCCACCAAGATATACCGCGACTTGCGAGAGATATATTGGTTGAATGGGATGAAGAAAGATATTGCAGAATTTGTGGATATGTGTCCCAATTGTCAACAACTGAAAGTTGAGCATCAAAAGTTGAGAGGTTTATCTCAAGATAATACCATTCCTACTTGGAAGTGGGAATACTTGAACATGGATTTCATTGTTGGGTTGCCTCACACCCGGCGACAACATGACTTGATTTGGGCTATTGTAGATCGAATGATGAAATCGACTCATTTCATTCCCATCAAGGTTTCTAATTTGGCGGAAGACTATGCCAAGTTGCACTTGAAGGAAATGGTGATGTTGCACGAAGTTCCCTTATCCATTATCTCCGATCGTAGAACCCAATTCACTTCTCAGTTTTGGAAATTTTTCCAAAAGGGTCTTGGTACATGATAACGTTCAAATATACTTCTTCAAAAGAAATATAAACGATCGTATGCAATATATTTACCCAACTATGAGTCGGGATCGATCCCACAGAGAATATGGAAGAATATTATCAATAGTAAATATTTAACTCGATAGTCGTTATATAAAAAATGGGGGGATTTAAATTGAAATAAAATAAAAACAATAAAA